>PVLC010001365.1:111676-146372 GCA_004027655.1 Graphiurus murinus
AAAAAAAAAAAAAAAAAAAAAAAAAAAAAAATTATGGATAACTAAAATGTTTTCATTTTACTTTCTAAAATGTGAATTGTCATTTAATTGAAATATATTTATCTTTTTTTATGAAGAAAATCAAGAGGCCACAGGCTTTCTTCTTTCACTCTATTTGTTTTCTCTGATCATTTTTAGCATAATTTTTTTCAAAATATTTAATAGCATATTTCCTCTTTCTTTGGAGATTTTCTGCATTAATTTTCTGCACTTCAAAGCTGGACTGGCTAATTCCATATAAACTAGAATCCTAGCACTTCGTCCTAACTTAAGCACAACTTTACTAGTGTCCTGTGTCTCTTTACCATGCAATGCCAAAGGCAAATGAAATTCTTTACTTTGGTAATGGAATCATAAGATCTTCCAGAGCTCACCTCTTACCTTTCCCTCCTTCCCCACCAGGAACTGCCTAATATAACTGCCAGGATATATTAATTTCTTATCATCCTAAGTATAAGAATTTAAAAAGTGGTTTTATAGTGCAATAGGAAGAACTATAATTATTTTTTGCCTGTAGTTTACACATTCCATATACTCAGCCACCAGAAATTCTTTTAAAAGTCTTTAATGATTTCACACATCATAATCCTCTCATGTCCTTTAAGACACAGATCATTAAAGATTTTCAAAGAAATGTGAGAAGCATCAGGAAGTAAGTGAAAGCAGAAAGCAAGGGCAGGAAGAAGTTGAACAATGTTGAAGATGATTAGAAAGGGAAGCAAACAGAGAATTGCCTTACAAGAGGGAAGTGGGGCAATATAGCAAGGTCAAGGGACTGCAAAAGAATGGAAGGAGAGGGACAATGTCCACTCTCATATCATCAGGGGTGACAGTAGTCACGAGCCTTTCAATATGGGGGTAGCTAGTAGCAAAACCCTATCACTAAAGTAGCTAAATTTATATCAGTGAAAGAAATCAAGTTGTCCTGCCACCACAAGCAATAGCAGTTATTGTTCTCAGTCACAAGTGAAGATCACAGCCAGCAAGAGCGAGGAGGGAGAGGAGAGAAGGGGAAAGGAGGGAGTGGACAGGCAGAGTAGGTAAAGCAAAGTCATCCATCAGAAAAGAGCAATCTGCATTATATTACTGCTTATGCAATGTGTACTATAGGCATAAATCACAAATGTATACTATGCACTAATAAATTTTGGAAAAAATGTTCTATAAACCTGTTCGAGATTAAAAGATCTTTGTTCTTCCTTGAATTTTTGATATCTTTCAAGATTCTCAAATTGCTTTTGGTCAATATCTTCTTTCATATGCTTATGTTTTTCTTCAAACTTGTAAGTAACCTGCATTAGACTGAAATCTGTTTGACGTGGTATCAGGTTTTTAAGTTTCTAAATGAAGAAAGCATTTTAAAAGATTATGTTAGTAGACAGCCGAAAGCACACTGTCATAAGCACACATAAAATGTGTCTTCAAAATAAAATTTCCATGAATTACCATTGTTGATAATTAAATTTAAGTACCATATCAATCATGTCAATCATTCATATCTTTAACTTATGTGAGGACAATACAAAAGTTATTATTTGAATTTCCTCTTATCAAATAGCCTCCTAAATACTTTTATAGCTATTTTGGCCTGAATTAAGTTTTTAATGAATGGCATTTATATCCTTAGAAATGTATTTTCACAAAATAATCATACAACCAATTCCCAAATATGAGATAATATAAGAAGCCACCAGACTCTTTTCATTGCTTAGACCACTCCCTAGTAAAAAGTGAAGAAACATTAAAACTTTGTAGGCTTAAGTTTCAGTTCTACCATCTACTAGCTGCCTGGGATTACATAAGATGCCTAATGCCCCCCTGCCCCAGTTTCTTCATCTGTAAAAAGGGAATAATAAAAGAACCCATCTCATACGGCTGCTGTGAAGATCAAGATCAAGTGAGATAACATACAATAAACACCCGGGAACAGAGTTTGGCACATCACTACAAACATTCAGTAAACATCAGCCATTGTTTACATCACTATATAATGTACGCCTACATCTTGTGCATCTAGCATCAAAGAAAAGGCCTACTTCTTTCCTAAGGTCTGTCCTCTGCACAAACCATGGGTTGACTCTTTTCTTCTCCAGGGGATCTCTTTCTGCTTTGTCCTTATACCATGTCTATCTGCTGCTAAGTCTCTTTATCAACTGACAAGTTGTCCTTGTCTCTGTTTATCAAACAATCTCACATTTCCCTTGAGAAGGATCTTCCTTCTCAACTACTGTTCTTATTTTCTTGTTTCCTTGTCTCCACATTTCTTTTTTTTATTGGTGCACTGTAATTATACACCATAATAAATGATGGAAAAATACATGCATATAACACTTGTGCTTCCATCTGGGTCCCAGTCTGTTTCCTCCATCTCCATGTACATAATATTAAAATTGGTATTGATAACTTCATATATGAACATACGATTGTTTGAACTGTTTCCTTCACCAGGTCTTCCCGTTCACTTCCTCATCTCCTTCCTCAAATCTTCTTCCACGATTCTATTACTTTGTCCCCTCATTTATCTGAAGTCCCTTTTGTTTCCCAATTTCTCTCTAGCTTTCACATATGAGTGTCCCTTCACTTTTGGGAACTCACTTAGGTTTAATATTTTTTAGTCCCATCCATTTTCCTGCAAGTGACATAATTTTGTTCTTTTTTATGTCTGAGGATATTTCTTTTGTGTGTATATACCACAGTTCTCTGATCCATTCATCTGTAATGGGCACACTGGTTCCATAGTTTTGCTATTGTGAATTATGCTGCTATAAACATGGCTATGCAAGTATCCCTATAATGTTGTGGCTTCAATTCCTTTGGGAAGACCTTCGAAAGTGGTATAGTCGTTTCTTGAGAGAATATTCTATGCTTTCTTCTTCATCTCCAACTTCCTCCTCAAATCACTGCAATGCATACAACTCTGTTGAAACATTTTTCTCTCCTTAACATGTAAGGTCTAATAACATTGAGACTTTCCTTGTGTTGGTTCATTTGCAAGTAGTTGACATAAAGTAGTAGCCAAATAAATATTGGTTCTAAGAACAGATGATTGACTCTGGAAGGTCTCTCCTGACATCAGTAAGCCTAATGGGCTCTCATTGGTCCTCATTTACTGCAGCTCTTCCAGCACTTGTGCCAACCATTTTACAGTGAATTTTATATTTTCTTCTTGAATCTACACAAAGGTCCGATGCTGAGGTGGACTTGTTTTTATAGTTGGGAAAATTGAGGCTGAACATTTTTCAGGGACTGACTCAAAGTGAACTAGCTTGAAGTATGTGAAGGAGAAATGATACACTACCGTTATTTGACTTTAAACCTAATCTAATTTCCAGTTCTCTATGGGTTCTGAGTCCATTTTGCTACCAGGTCTATAAGGGTGTCCACTAAGAATGGGCAAATCTGGAAACAGAGATGGCCCTCACCTCTGTTATGCCATCGTTGCTTCATGAATTAAATTAAAAAAATCAACTATATCCATTTCTATTTAGTGCTTTGCCTCAGTGCAGCACTCACATTAATCCAGAGACCTGGAAAACACATTTTACTAACTGTAAGGAAACAGTGTAGGACCCAGAGAGAACTGTCAACTGAAAATTATATCACTTAATCAAAACATGTTGACTGAGTGTTTGCAATGTTAAAGCATTACTCTAGACATATTCCTTGAGTTTTAGGTACTAAAACCCTTGCAATCATATGATAAATAAATAGTTAGCTAACAGTATCAGCATTAGGAGGTTAGCATCCAGACAGTGAGAGTTATCTGTGCCCAAGGCGCTCCAAAGGAAGAGTTATGTGCACTGGGAAAACTGAACAGAATAGATGAAAAAGCGAAGCTCGGAAGGAGAGGTGAGAGGGTTGAGTTTGGTTGGTAGGGGATAAAGAGAAGTAATATACAAGTCATATTCAAGGATACACTGTCAATCGACATAGAAGTTATGATGGAGGAGAAATGCAAAGAGGGCAAAAAACACAAAAAGTTTAAGGAAACAGAATTTGAGAAGCTACCGGCAATGTGAATAAGGAGGAGGGAGACATCAAAGTGGTCATATGAATCCAAAATATCAATATAAAATAAAATACAAATATGGCCAGTAACACATATAGGGCCATATATACCCAAGTGGGCTTCTTTGAGAGCACAGTATTACCGTCCTTTCTTTTTACTAAGTTTTACATTGTGACATGCCCATTGGGTTTCTTTAAGTACCTACCTCTCGAAAAGACTCATTTTTCATGCCCTGAAGTCTCCCACTGGTTGGGGGCTGAACGGTTTGCATTTCTAATGCAGTCAGCCCACTTTTCTTCTTTTTCTGAAGAGCAATGTACAATTGATATAAAAGTTTTGTTGCCGCTCCAGGCTTTTCTGTGATGATGCTGTGGGCCACGTTCTGATCAAATTGCACACCCAGCAGGTGAAGTGTGGGCTCCAAGCGTGAAAAATTATTAAGCTTGGCTGTTGAAACACTGGACATTAAAATATTTTACATAATTAGACACTAGCCCTGAATTAAAACAAATACCAAATAGCAGTGGTATTATCATGATAAAATATTATGAATGATTCCATATTCTCTTAAATGTGGCATTCCTCTGTAAAGCCACCGAATAATGAAAACACATTGAGACTTTTTATTAGCCAAGTCTTCCAGAACTCTGTTAACTTATTTCTCTTGAAGACCTAAACTAAAATTCATTAATTTTAAATAATTTTCTGGTCTAAATTAACGATACATTTTATAGGAAGTTAATATAAAACAGATAACCAATTGTTTTATTTTAAACAGAGAAAAATTATAGTTTTGAAAGATACTTTTCATAAAAGGCAAAATTACTATTTTTTTTACTTTATATTTTTAATTTTATGGTACTGGGGGTTGAACCCAGAAGCATTCTACTTCCAAGCCACACCTCCAGCCCTTTTTATTTTGAAACCAGATCATGTTAAGTTACTGAGGGTCCTGCTAAATTGCTCAGGCTGGCTTTGAACCTGCATTCTCCCGTCTCAGCCTCTTAAGTACTGGGATTACAAGTGTGTGCCACTGTGCCTAGCCAATATTACTATTTAAATGATTATTCCTTTAAATGATATTACTGCAGAGACTGAAAATAGTCTTAAATCAAACAATCATCCTAACAATCATCCTCCTCAGCACTATCAATAATATTTAAGTAAATAATATTAGCTATGAAATCAAATTATGTATTTTCAACATACAATTTATGTTACTATTTTAAAAGTAAAAAAACTTTCTAACTAGAAGTTACATTTATTTTTGAGTGATTCATTATCAAATTAGTCTCACATTTTAGAAAAAAATTATGAATTTGTTAATTTATCAATTTATTTAATTAATAACCATTTTATTAAATATCTATTATTTACCAGGGATTGATTTATCTATCAAATATATTTTTTAAATTATTGGAATGTTACAAAAACGAATAAGACATTGTGAATGTTCTTTAGGACTTCATAGTGGAAAAGATGAGTAAACAAGTAGTAACCTAAAGGGCTCGAATGATCTAGGGATGTTAATGAGCCTATGAATCTGACAACAGACAGCAAAAGATAGTGAATGTGTTTTCAACTCTTACACTTCTTGTGAGTTTGCTTGGAAGGTCTAGCAGAAGAGTGCAGCTACTTGTACATCCTTGACTGAAGACCAAGTCTCATCTGTCAGGGAAGGTCGTCCTCTTAGACCTGGTAAACAGCTTCTGGAGGGACGCAGATCGGGTGGCAAGGGAGGAAGGGGACATCTGCCTCGCCAGCCAGATCAGCTGAATCAACCCTGGGATCAACAGGGTGACAGATATTGTAGCTAGATTGCTCTCACATCACTCTTGTGCCTCTTTATGATCAAATAATCAACTTTAGCCATCAGCCTGATTTCTCCTCACTTTAATTGGTAATCTTCAGTGATGTTATTTTTATTTTATTTCTTTATTTTTTGGTGGTACCAGGGAGTGAACCCAGGGGCATTTTCTACCTCTAAGCTATACGACCAGCCCTTTTTAAAATTTTGTTTTGAAACAAGGTCTCACTGGGTTCTTGAGTGTTGCTACGTTGCTGAGGCTGTCCTCAAACCTGCCGTCCTCCTGTCTCAGTCTCCCACATACTGGAATTACAGGTGTTCACTACCATGCCCAGCTCAGTGAGTCTTTAATGGAAAAATATACTGAATATACTTGAATATAAATCAAATTCTACCCTCTTCCCACCAAAAAAAAAAAATTGTACCTTAGAACAGAGAGAGCTGCCTATAGAATATTTGAGTCCCTGTAGAAACAAAATTTCTGTTGTGCCTCATCCATTACCCATATTTAGAAAGGAAAGGACTGAGAGTCACCTACCAGAGATTTTACCCGAGTATAATCTTGGTCTGCAAAGGTTAGGGACACCATAATTCAGGATGGAAAATCCATAAATAAACATTACCCATTTCCAAAGCTTGTCAAAACTTAATCCTTCACCACCAAAAAAAAAGTGGAAGAAGAGTCCCCTTCTCCCACTGTATTAAATAGCTCCAAGAATATAGTGGAAACATATAAATGCTATAGCTCAATTACTAACCGGCTTTAAAATGACGTTTGTAAACTGGCAAAATAATTCAAGTATGACAGTACTTCTCTCTAGGAGTCCCAATCAATCAAAATTTGGGGAACATGACTTGTGTGCAAATTGGTTAAAACATGCGTGCAATCAGCCTAAGAGGATAATCCACCGTTGTTTTGGAACACAGAGAAACCTCCGGGACATCTTTGCTCTGGAGACAGAGCATATGATGTAAACGATGATCTCTGAGGGAGCAAAGATGTGCTGAGGGAGAGAATTCCTCTCTACTTTAGATCCTCATTTGTCAAGGGACCACCTTTGCCTCTCCTCCTTGCCACCTACGGGGAAAATACAACTTTTTGCAAGATAAGTAGAAACTATGCTTTCAGAGATATTCTTCCTTGTTTGCAATAATATATGGCATCCCTTTCTGTTCCAAGGTACAATAATCTGACGATTATTGTTTGACCTTTGGAAAGGACTAAAAATAGTCAAAATCAAAGAATTCTTTCAGAGATAGATGAGTTATTCTTAGAATTGTGCAGTTTATCAGATAAATAACTTCAAGCTGTCAGCATCATATGGTTTACAGTTTTCATTTCAAATTAAGGAAATTAAAAGTATTAGACATGATGCCTACATCATAGCCCTGGCACTAGATAGTGTCCTCAAAAAATAGGCTTTGAGAAAAAAAGGATCCTTTTTCCTGCTGATTACACCAAAGGTCATACCAATGGGTTTCCTTATCATTGCCTTACTTAAAAGACAATGTACTCTGGGAAAGAGTGGGTTTTTCCAAGAACTGAAGATGGATGATATTTCACTGCCAGTAAAAATAAGTCCTTCTCCCCTCATTAAAGAATGCAGTAATTCTCAGTGGGAGAGAATGTCCTTCTCAGTGGGTCACAAGAAGGACTGCTACACTTGCTGTTACTTATAGAGGACACCTAGCTGAATGAAGAGCAAGGGTGTGAAATCCATCATGTGCTCAGTTTGCTAAGCCTTGGCATAAGATTACTCCCAAAGGGGTTCCTTTCCTTTTGCACAAAGGCTTTTCTGTTTACCTAGACCTGCACCTTCACGGTTGTGTCCATCCAGATGGGATCCCTTTTTCCATTTCACACAGAGACCCTCCGTGACCCAGCTATCAAGAGTCAAAGGGTTCCAGGACCTCCAGTGGATATGAAATGGCATGGTCTTTGCATATAACCTACACAATGCTTTTCTATATTTTAAATACTTTGGGTTGCTTTACATACCTAATATAATGTACATGCGATAGAAATAGTTGCTACACTGTATCAATGAAAAATGACCAGAAAAAAATGGTCTCTACATGTTCCATACAGGTGTGATTTTCTCTTTTTATGTTTTCAGTCCACAGTTGGATACAGAATGTCAATGTAGGGGGCCCACTGTTCACCTGATTTACTGCATCAGTGACCTGGTAATTATGGTCCTTTAATTCTTCTATGGATTAGTGAAAATGCTTTTTGCCATCTCTAGTTTATCCATGAGGAAAATAGTATTGTGGATCTACCATGAGCCAGAGATAACAGTTGGAGTACAACAAATAAATCCACTCAGCCACTTTCAGTCTAGTTGAGATTGATTGACCTTTGCAACCTAGTCGAGGAGTAAACATTTGTCTTGTCAAACATTTTAGGTTCCCTTTGTGTGGCAGGCACTCTAAGAGTAACTGGCATATAAATAGTCATAACCTAATGTGATAAGGAAAAGGGTGTATAAATTGTTATTAGAACAAAGAGAAAAAGGGAAGTAAATCTGATGGGGGAATAAGGTAAGGTCTAAAGGAGGGGTGGAGTTTTAGTTGGATCTTAAGAATAAATAAGGATTTCTCATGATGGAAGTAACCTCCATATGATCCAACTATACCACTCCTGGGTATCTTTCCAAAGGGATTGAAGTCAGAATATTATAGGGATGCATGCCTACAATATACATGCCTATAACTGTAATTTATAATTTATAAATATCCATGTTTTTAGTAACACAATTCACAACAGCCAAATTACGGAACCAGCTTGGGTGTCAGTCAATAGATGAATGGGTTACAAAACTATGGTCTATTCACACAATGGAATTTTACTCAGTCATAAAGAAGAACAAATTGTGTCATTTGCAAGAAAAAGGATGGAACTGGAGAATATTATGCTAAGTGAGATTAGCCAGTCTCAGAAAGTGCAGGGTCATATGTCTTCTCTCATTTGGAAGCTAGAAAGAAACTGGGAAATGAAAGAGACTTCAAATAAATGAAGAGAGAGACCAGTAGAATAGAAGGGGATTTGGGGAGAGAGGTGGAGTGGAGAGGGAGGAGACTTGTCTAAAGAATCAGTTCTAAAAATCCTATGTAGCCGGGCGTGGTGGCGCATGCTTGTAATCCCAGCATTCGGGAGGCTGAGACCGGAGGATCCGGGTTTGCGGCCAGTCTCAGCTACCTAGTGAGGCACTCCGCAACTTAGTGAGACTTGGTTTCAAAATAAAGAATAAAAAATAGGGCTGGGGGTATAGCTCGGAGGTAGAATGCCCCTGAGTTCAATCCCCAGTACCGCAAAAAAAAAAAAAAAAAAAATCCTATGTACATTCATGAAGCTATCAATACCAATTTCAATATTACAAATGGGAAAGGGGAGGGAAGAGGGCAGGACCTGAAGGAAAACACACCAGGTACTATGTACATGTATGTGTCTATTACACTAAGCCTCAATGTGATGTATGGTTAAAAATGTACCAATAAAAGTATTAAAAATAAAGAAAAACTGACATAAAAGTGATCAGTGTTATAAAATACAAATGTATAAGATGATCCCTAACTTTTATTAAGGGATAAACAACAGCAACACCAAAATTATTGGAAACCTGATTATGTTCAAGTCACCATAAATCTGTGCATATGAGAACTTTTGAGTGCACAAAAAAGAAAAGGAGGGTGTGGACACTGGTCTATCCCTACCCTGGAATTGTTATACCTTGGAGACTGATCCATGTTCTATTGGTGGGAGCAAAAGAAGACACAGAAGGGGCACAGGGAGGCGGGGTCAGGCACAGGGAGCAGTAGGGGCTAATTGTGAAACTTGCATGCCATGCCCTTGAGGGAAAGATGCATGATATGTGCATAGGTGCAGATGACAATGTTACCCAGTTCCCTAAAGTTTAAGAGATTGGCTAGGATTATTACAGAGGAGGATGTTTGGTTTAAAAGTACATTTATAATCCAGGCTTTCTCTTGTGTCAGAAAATTCTTACTATACAACTAGTATAATCTGGATTTTTGAAAGGATGACTCAGCTCTACAGTGAAAGTATCAGGGATTCTTTTGCTCAGAAGTATTGTGACATAGGCACAGCTCCTTGAAAGCCTGCCATGGAGGCAAACACAGCTAAGGAATACTCAAATGGTAAGTATCAAGTTAAAATGTTATAAATTTGGGGCAGATCATCAGGAATGGCAGAGTAAGGACCTCCTGAAACTTGTCCCTCTGTAAAAGCAATAAGAACACTAACAAAAACTTATAAAAATAAACTTTTTTATAGTTTTGGAAATTAGACATAGAGTTGTAACAATTCAGAGAACATTTATTTAAAAAATAAAACTGCTTATGCTCAGCAAGAACAGAGAACTTTTTTTTGTCATTTTAACTAGCTTTATTTCCATACCCTTACCTCTAGCTCCACAGTACCCTTGAAACCTAGCAGCTTTGCAAGCATGGTAGTTGTACAAAAAGCAGTCTAACAGTCATAGGAGAAGACAGACAAAAAGTACTATCTTTGAAGTATTGTGAATAGTGGACTACTTGGCAGTGCCATGGAATACCCCTGTTTGTAGCCTTTGTTTTTATTTGACCTGACTTAGAGCTTGCTCACTGGAAAAAGCCCTATACTAAGGATTGAATAATTCCAGTGGCATGTGTTTAAGATCACAGCTGCCTGAGACAGTGATGCCAGCTAGAATAAACAAGAAAGGGCCCAGCCAAAATCTACAAGGAAGACTTAAGAACAAGATGTGAACCGAGAGTTTTGAAGCTCTGGCACTTGCTGGCGATTCATCAGGACACATGGAATGTGCGGATGCATAGAAGGCATGGGCATGGAGGGGTCCAAATCTCTCACATATCCACCAGCTGGAGGTAATGTAAAGGCTAAGGCAGAAATATAAGCTGTCACAGCACTGAAAACATTCCTCAGCACAGTCACAGTGTTCAGCAAAGGAAAACCTATTGATTCAAGATATTTAAAGATATACATGTTCATTAGTTGACCACTAAGCTAACCAAGGAGGTCACTCAGTTGCTGAACACAATAAGGAATATAGACAGAATTGGTCCAAGAAAGGCACCAAACAAACCAAGAGCTACAGCAGCAGCAAGGAGCAACAGCAAACAGGTATGATAATCTGAGTTGCCACATCATAATATTTTAAGTCTCCCGTTTTCAACAATTATGGGACACAGAGAAATGAAAAGTTACGTTCCATACATAAGGGAAAGGAGTTGGGAGAAAATTCCAGAGGAAGCCCAGGACAAAGACCTTAAGTTGGCTATTATCAACATATTCAAATCTAAAAGAATCATGTTAATCAAGATTGGCCAGTCTCACAAAGTCAAAGGTCCTATGTTTTCTCTCATACATGTAAGTTATAACAAAAATAGGAGGCAAAGGGACTTCAACCAAATGAGAAAAGAAAACATAAGATAGTAGAGAAAGAGTTTGGGGGAAGGATGAAGGGAGGGAGGAAATGGGAATTGAAGAAAGGAACAGTTCAAATAAGGTTACATCTATATCAGGTTTCACTGTCAATTTCACTAACACGTATGGGGAGGGAGGAAGGGGAAGGGGATGTGAGTCCACAGAGGGACATACACCAAGCAATGTGTGCATGTACGTTTGCATCACTTTGAATTTCATAATTACACTGTATCAGTAAAAGTGTGTGGGGAGATATATATATATATTTATTTGCAAACCCTAGGAGGGAAAACACTAGGGGTCATTATCACTTTCTTGTATAATGTCAAGCAGTTCATTTCACACAAACACAACTAATCTTCAAAGATTCTATCAATTCTCAAGTGATTTTTTCTTTTTGTTTAGCTACTGGTACACTTTCATTTGATAATTATTGAGAATATAATAAATAATTTTATAGCTGAGAAAATTAAAATAAAGTATGAGAACAGTATCTTAATAAAAGAGAATATAAATCAAGAAGTAGAAAGTGAAAAATAAAAGCCAAGTAGAATTCTGTATTTAGAATTACTACTTTAACTAGAAGAGTTCAACAGCAGATTTGAATTGGCAGAAGAATAATCGGTAAACTCAAAGATATGTCAACTGAAGTTATTCAGGTGAAAAACAATAATAAAAATAATAAAGAAAAATTAGAATTTCAAAACAAATAAACCACTCTACCATGAAGAAAACAAAATACTTGTTCTTCAAAACTGTCAAGATTATCAAAAAACAAAGAAAGTCTAAGAGTATGCCACAGGCAAGAAAAGTCTAAGGAGGCATGTCTATTAAACATGATTTAATAATTTAAAAATTCCTAGATGAGATACTGGAACAAAAAGGATATCAGGTAAAAACTAAGTAATGCTCAAAGATGTATAGATTTCATTTGAGAATAATATATCTATGTGGCTGAATTAATTATAATAAATGTATCATATCAATGTAAGATGCTAGCAATAGGGTAAAAACTAAATACAAACAATATGGGACCTCTCTGTACTGTCTTGACAATTTTTCTGAAAATCTAAAACTGCTCTAAAATAAAAAGTTTAAAATGTGAACAAAACCTCAAAGACATGTGGAATATCATTAAACATAAACATACATGTAATGGGAATTCCAAAAGAAGATACAAGAGAGAAAGGAACAGAACGAATATTTTTTAGAAATTTACAAAAAACTTTAAAAAATTGTTGAGAAACATGAATCTACATGAATAATATGGATAACCAAGAAACTCAATGAAGTCCAAGTAATTTAGATCCAGAGATATCTATACCTAGACATATTATAATCAAGCAGTAGATGAATAAGTCATCACATATAAGAGGCTCTCAATAAAATAAACAGATGATTTCTTATCACAAACTGAAAAGGCTATATCTGAAGTGCCTAAATATTTAGCAAAACTATACATTCAAAATTAAAGGATAAATAAAAGCTAAGAGTATATAATATCAGCATATCTTCTATATAAGAAATACTAAGGGAATTCATAAGGCCAAGAGAGAGCCTTATACTAGTAACTCAAATCACATGAAGTAATAAAGCATATCAGTAGAGGTAATTACATACAAAAATATAAGGAAATTAAGTGTGTTTTTGTTTGTAATTATTTTCTTCTATTTAGTTTGAAAAGCAATTACATACAACAACAATTATAAGACTAAGTTGATATGCTTAGCATATAATTTGTATGACAATACTCAGACAAAGGAAAAGAGAGAACTGGGCTATATGAGAGAAGTTTTTATGTACTACTGAAACTAATTTAGCTTAAAATGTTAATTGTAATCATTATGTAGACGACTAAGAAAATGACCAAAACATAATGAAGTAAAGAATAAGAACATTAAGATTATACTAAAAAATATCTATTTAACACAATAGAAGATATTAATGGAGGAATGAAACAGACCTAAGACATACAGAAAACACATACCCAAAGGAAAGACTCTTTCACCTCTTTCATAATTAAAAATTAATAGATAAAGCTGGGCATAGGGCTCATGCCTGTAATTCCAGTACTTGGGAGGCTGAGACCAAAGGATATCAGGTTTGCAGCCAGCCTCAGCAACATAGTGAGACTCTAAGAAACCTAGTGAGACCCTATTCCAAAACAAAAAAAAGTTAAATTAAATCTGGCTGGAGGTATAGTTCAAAGATAGAATGCCCCTGGCTTCAATCCCCAGTAAAACACACACACACACACATACACAAATGAGTTAAATAACTATAATTCAAAGTAGGGTATGGGCAGAATGAATATATGATCCATCTGTATACTATTGATAAGAAAATACATCTTAGATTCAAAGACAAGAAAAGGCTGGAAAAACATATAATGCAAATAATAACCAAAAGAGAGTAGAAGTGATTGGAATAATATCAGACAAAATTGACCTTAAGAAAACAATTATTAAGCCAGGCATGGTGGCACACGCTTGTAATCCCAGTACTTGGGAGGCTGAGACCAGAGGATCCAGGTTTGCGGCCAGCCTCAGCTACTTAGTGAGGCCCTCTGCAACTTAGTGAGACCCTGTTTCAAAATAAAGAATAAAAAATAGGCCTGGGGGTGTAGCTCGGAGGTAGAATGCCCCTGGGTTCAATCCCTAGTGCCACAAAAAAAAAAAAAAAATTCAAACCACACTATGGGGAAAAAAATTGCAATTCATGTATCCGGCAAAGAACTTTCCCTCTAGAATATAAAAATAACACATTTTTACTCAACAACAACAGTAAAACACAATTTTAAAATAGGCAAAAGATCTGGATAGACATTGTATCAAGGAAGTTATATAAATGACTAATCAGCAAATGAAAAGATGCTCCACATCATTTATCATCAGAAAAATGCAAATCAAAATCATAAGGAGATTCCTCTTCAAATCCACCAGGCAATAATAAAAAGGGTAGGCAATAGCACGTGTTAATAAGGATGTGAAGAAACCGAAACCCTCATATACTGCTGATGTGATTTTTAAGTGTAGGCACTTTAAAAACTGTTTAAGTGTTTCTTGAAATATTAACATAGTCTATATAACCCAGAAATTCCATTCCTAGGTATATACCCCAAAGTAATGAAAACATGTAAAAACACATGGTTAATAGCAGATTATTCATAATAACAAAAAGGAGAAACTTGAATATCCATCAATTGATAGATGGATAAACAAAATATGGCATGGCATATCCATATAAATAAAATATTCAGTAAGTAAGTAGGAATGAAGAAGAAAACATGGGTCAACCTTGAAAACATCATCCTAAAGTGAAAGAAGGCAGCAAGTTAGGTTTAGAATGTCCCCTAAAGAGCTCATGTACTCAATTTATATAATTAAGAAAGTTGTAATCTCCTCAGTGGATAAAGCCACTGCAATGGATTTACTGGGTGGTAACCTAGGCAGGTGGGCTGTGGCTGGAGAAGATGGTTCCCTGGGGCTGTGGCTTTAGCGATTATGGTTTTTTTCTTTGAACTCCCTTTTTGTTTGCTTGTTCTTTTTGTCTGCTCCTGGAATGCTAGATATGAGAGCAGAGCCCTGGCTCTTTGTTTCCCACTGCCATGTCCTGAGCTCCACATGCTTTGGGCTCACATGGACTGAACCTCAAAATCTCCAAAAACTATGAGCAAATAAATCTTCCTTCCCCTGAGTTGTGTGGTCAGTTGTTTTGGATGATAGCAGTTTGAATATTGACTGAGATATCAGCACAAAGGTCACATGTGTTCTGATTCCACTGATATGAAATGTATGGAATGGGAAAATCCACAGAGAGAAAGCATAATTAGTAGGCATCAAGGGCTTAGTGTCAGTAGTAAAGATTGTCAATACACTAAAACCCACTGAATTGCATACTTTAAAATGGTGTGACTTATAAGAATTATATTTTAACATAGCTGTCAAAACAAATAAATTATGAATTGTTATTAGTATTTAAGTTCTATTTTGTATTATTAAAACACAGTAAAACTAATTGGCCACCCAGGACACTATATACTATATCATTTTTTTCTCTTAAAAGAAGGAAGAATTGCCAGGCGTGGTGGCGCACACTTGTAATCCCAGCATTCGGAAGGCTGAGACCAGGGGATCCGGGTTCACGGCCAGCCTCAGCTACCTAGTGAGGCACTCCGCAACTTAGTGAGACTCGGTTTCAAAATAAAGAATAAAAAAAAGTAGGGCTGGGGGTATAGCTCGGAGGTGGAATGCCCCTGAGTTCAATCCCCAGTACCACAAAAAAAAAAAAAAAAAAAAGAAGGAAGAATTGATTAACAAGAGGAAGTGGTCTGGCATATGATTGCTGGAATATGGAAGAAATAAAATGAGTCCTATCTGGAGATAAGGTCTTACTGCAACCATATAACTTTCTCTCCTTTTTACTCCTAGAAAAATAAGGGATGCATATGTCAGGAAGCAACATTTTCTATACCAATGGTCTGCTTGTTGGGTTTAGGTTTGGAAGGGATCTTATGATTGATGATTCTTCAAAGTTTACTTTGAACATTCCAAACGCCAAAAGAATTGACTTTTTTTTTTTTAAATAAGGAAATAATCTCACTAACCTGCTCTCCGAAAATTCTGAAAAATCATCCTGAAGTTCAAACTTGTGCAGAACTTCTCCAATTAGATAGCCATTGGAAAATGTCTTTGCAAATGACTTGGGACCTGTAGTTTAAAACATTGAGGTAGAAAAGTGAATATAATAATATATAATATAATATAATATTGTATAATAATAATATAATAATGTTGCAGCTAAAATTCTAAAATCTAACTTGAAATCAAAATTCTGTGAATATATTTCTAAAAATGTCTTTTAATATCCAAAGGAGAGATTTAGGTTTAATAGTAGATATAAAATCTCCAAATATAAATCAATAGTTGATACTATATAAAATCTTGAAAGAGGAAGATCATTTCTCATTAAATTAAAACATAGCCCTTACAATTTATAAATAATCCTAGTTCTAAAAACACACCTTCAAGATATTTTATAAAATTACATTCTAATAACTTTAATTATTCATACAACCTATGTAGACAGCATATTCTGGCTAACTGAGATGCAATTTAACTTTTTAAAATAAGGACTTAACTGTAACTTGTAAAATAATGGAGTTTAATCAAATCATCTAGAGTTTTAGGATAAATCCTATTGAACATAATCAAACTTTTTCTTGGGGATAGGAGGGGTCACAGTAGTCTAGGTCTTGTCCCAAGCAACAATGGGACTATCTTAGAGGAAAATGAGCTTTGGAACCAGAAACGTCTGTGTTGGAATATTGACTCTCTGTCTTTTGTTTGCTATTTGATCTTGGACAAGCTGTTTAACTTTTGTGAGTTTCTATATTCTTATCTCTAGAAGAGCTATATCTGTATCTTACATTTGAGAGTTATTTAAATGTTTAAATTTATTTAACTGATTCATGAAGGCATGAAAATTATACATGTTTATGAGGTGAATAAGGACTACTGTATAAAGGCCTTACTCAAAAGAGCCCATGTCATATAAGTAAAAGGTTCTTTTGCATATCTGACACTAGTTCATGATTTTATCCAAGATATTCTTAATATTTGCTCTCAAAGCCCTTTACGCCCTGAAAAATATCCCAATTTTTAGGTTGAATCAACACAATAATAAAAGTAATTTTAAAAGATGTGAAATAGTCCCTTCAATTCTATTTATTCAGAGTAAGCTTCTGAACTAACTGGCATTTGGATCTATTGACTATGTTTATATAAACTTAGATTTATGATAAAAAATAAAGTGTAGGACACCTTCAGGGGAAAAAATGATTTTTCTGTGGACAACTTTAACAAGTAAAGGAATAAAAAAATTATAATCTCCAGGGAAATAAAAGCTTCATATCATCTAATCTTTTGTTCAGCTATAATTTATTCTTTTTTTATACTGGGGATTGAACCCAGGGGCATTTCTACCTTGAAGCTAAACCCTCACCCATTTTTATTTTGAAATAGGGTCTCACTAAATTGCTGAGGCTTGCCTCAAACTTGTGATCCTCCTATCTCAGCCTCCCAGGTACTGGGATTACAGGTGTGTGCCAAGCATTTATTCTTAAAATTTAAGAGTCTGTCAGCTATTAGAGTGCTTTAGCAAGCTTGTCCTCAAGCAGGTCAGTTTTATCATTATTTGAGAGGGATTGAGGTCACAAAATGATCTCATTCTAAAAACATGACACATTCTTTTAGAGTTGATGAATTGATGCCCTCTTCCTTATCAATCATATCTGTCTTTGCAGAGCTATATCTGAATTTGAAACACTGATGCTACTCTTGAGAAAATATACTCAGAGAACAGATACCTACTGAAGGAGAATTCATAGTTCCTGGCATATACTAGCTCTAGGATTCAGCCAGCTCTGGGTACTTCCTGGAAACCCCTTGCAGCCTGAGCTAAACTTGGGTTTCATAACCAAGGGCACGGAAGTGCCCTAATTTTAACTTGGCACCACCTGGATACCATAGTAGTGCCTTTGACATTAATAAAATGAGGATTGGCTTGGCCTTACACTAAGCACCGCCTGTTATTTAGCAGGTGCCTTCTGGCATCATTTCTTGGTAGTCTGAAATGGCTGAAATCCAAATGGCCCCAGAGGACAGGAGTGCTATCACCCCCTCTTGCCTTGTTGCTGCTTCTGCCCTTGCAGACCCCTGCTGTAGCCAGCCACCGGGGTGCAAGCCTGTTGCCTGGTCTGGCTGCTACCACTGTCCTCAGGAGCCATCTGGCCTGTACTGGCTGTGCCATCTACCTCTCCTGTAGGTTGCTTCCTTCTTTCTGCTTCCTTTGCTTTTCTCTTCCCCAGATCATCCCTATTCTCTTAATCTTTTAAGGAGCTATTTGACCTAGAACCACTGGGAGTGTCTTTCTTTCTGGTCCTGGGACATTGGGCTTTGGGCTCAGTTTTTGGTCTACTACTTTCTTTTTAGGAGCTGTTGCTATGTCACCTTCAAGTAATCCTTCCCCTGGATTTTGCAGTATGCCTGTTCTCATGTTGATTGGATGCCTGAAGTCTAGCCCATGAATAACTGGGGGATGGCTGAATCCTACTGTGTCATCCTCAATGTAGCAGACAAATGGTCTATAGTAAATTATTTGATGAAAAATAAAATTATAATCTACTTCCTTTGAAATGGCACAGCATACCAATAAGGCAAAGGTGATATAAATAATAAAGAAGTGTTTATGGGATAAAGGTCAAAGGACAGTAAGCACTTATGTACTTTATTATTAGGATAGTTTACAGTGAATAAGTAGGTATAAAAACACCTATCTACAACTTTTTATGCATAAGACACTTCATATTTACTGTGTGCTGCATCAGCATGGAAGAGTACATTGAATATAAAAATTTAGCAAATGAAGCTGGGTGTAGTGGTGCATGTCTATCATCTCAGCACTTGAGAGGCTAAGAGAAAATTGCAGGTTCAAGGGCAGTGTGTGGTAACTTAACAAGACCCTGTTCAAATATATATAGCAAATGGCAAAAACAATAAAGGAGAAAGTTGTCAGTGATCTTCATTCTGGGCCCCAAATGATTTTCCTCTGGGATTAAGGCCATTCACCAATAACTCAGCCTGCCTCTAGTCTTTCAAGTCTCATGTCTAGTCCCCAACACTGAAGTTTCTTTTTGCCAAAATCTTTGATGCGAGCCTCTGTCTTAGGTCTACATTAGGTGGGGGCGACAGGTGCACTGGTCTACGTGCTTCTCCATCAACATGGCCCTGCGCCAGCTGGAGGAAGCATTGGAAGCCATCCACACTCCCAAAAGACAGGGTCTCTGTTGACTCCTTGCTTATTTATAAGCCACTGGACCTTGGGCAACTATACAGCCATCCTTTCTCACCTGTAAAAGAGGGATGGTGATGAGCTCTACCTCATAGGAGTTATTTTGAGAATTCAATGAGATATTGTGAATAAATTGCCTAGTATAATGCCTGGTCCACAGTAAGTTCTCAATGAAATTTTTATTAGTAGTATTACTGTCTTCTAATTTACAAAAGCTCAATAACAGACCCTCAATGACTACAATACAAACATACTCATTTAAGCAGTATTTTAGAATTCAGGAAGCAAATATTTGACATTGTCCTTAAAACCAGATGCAGGCCTCCTCTGAAGGCCAGACAGGATATAGCACCTCTACTGGTCCGGGCAAGCATCTCGAATCAGTTGATTTATAAGGCAAAATATTTAAATATTAAGATTGAGCAGGACAAGTAGAGACTAAATGGCCTCAAAGCATTTCTGGTCATGTTTTGCTGCCAAATGAATAAAGGCCAATGTTGAGTTTCCAGAGACTTGTGGATTTGGGAATTGTAGATAAGGAGAGTAGAGCAATTCTACCGTGTGCTCTGTGGCTTCTACTGAAAACAAGAAACTACATAGCACACCAACATCAGACAAGGCTCTGCTGTGCTGGTGGGTCAACACAAAAACAAATCCTTCAGTAATCACGCCTGAACTCAGACACAAACAGGAGTACTGCCCAAAACACCAAGTAACAAAGTGCCCCCAATTCTGGCTAGAGAAGTGACAGCTGCTTCTTTACTAAGCATGGCTCTGCCCTGCTTTCTAGATAAGATTTGTTAATATTCCAAATCACAGAATTGCCAATATTTCCTGACAGGATCCAATTCCGAGTAAAGTACTATTTTTTTAAATCTTCCTCAGAAATACTTAACATAAGCCCACTGAGCTACACCTCCAGCCCTTTTAATTGTTATTTTGAGAGAGGGTCTCACTAAGTCATCCAGGCTGGTCTCAACTCGAGATCCTCTTGCCTCAGTCTCCTGAGTTGCTGGGATTATAGGTGTGTACTTCTGTGGCTGCCTATATGCCCAGATCTGTTCTAACACCATCTTGCTGAAATGGCTCACAGGCCCTGTGGTCTGCATCCTTTGGTTGTAACAATTCAACATACTTAACTTTGTTCAGCTATAGATATAGCTTGTGTCTTTGGCTGGGGTACACTGAAAAAAATCCCTTCCATATAAAAATAAGATGGTCAATCTTTACAATTTTTCCTTTGAAGGCTTTATTATAAACCTCAAGATTTACTATCTGAAACCAAATCTCAATTTCTATATTATAACTTTTTCAATTGTGAAAATACTGGCTGTCATTCTCTTCTTGGAACTTTGTATATTAAAACTCTGCTCTGATTTACACAGTGGCCTCGTGTTATTGTATTTGCTGCATCAATTTCTAGTGAATGGAAGCCAAGTTTAATTTTTTTAAAAATGCTGCTAGCCAGGAAATATAAAAATCTACTTCTTTCTATCAGAAGCAAGATATCTTCTAATGACCTTGAAAGGCTTAAGGTGAGAAAATGTGAGGTTTAACGACACTTGGCTAAAAGAGGGATGGACTACAAGGCAGCAAGCCTCCCTTCCTAGTTGCACGAACTTAAATAAGAATAACTGCTTCAGTTTATCATCTGCCAAAGAAGAATTAAACGATGTCTGTCTGTGTCCACTTTGTGTTGTGGTAACAGAATACCACAGACTGGGTAATTTTTTACAGAATACTTTCCCCCACAGTTCTAGAGACTAGGGAGTCCAATAGCAAGCACTGGCAGAACACTGCAGAAGGTGGAAGAACAGGTGAGAGCTCCCAGCTTAGAGAGGATGGGGCCAAACATACTCTTGTACCAGGAGCCCCTTCCAGCAATAACTAAACTAGTCCTGCAATAACTAACCCACTCCTGCAATAGCTAAACTAGTCCTGCAATAAATAACCCACTCCTAGAAGACTAACCCGCTCCTGCAATAACTAAACTAGTCCTGCAATAACTAACCCATTCCTGAAATAACTAACTCACTCCTACAATAACTAACCCCCTCATGCAATAATTGCTTTAACCTTAACTCCTTCATGGGGCAGAACCCTCAGCACCCAAGCACCTCCTAAAAGTCCCATTCTTACTTCCATTCAGAATGACAATTCAAATTCAAAATGAGTTTTGGAAGGGACATTCAAACCACGGCACTGTCCAAGATTCTTTTTCAGTTATAAAAATATATGATTCTGTATTATGGCAAGGTCATCACAATATATTATAAAATATTTTATACAAATATTCAATAGAATTTCTCAATATCTCTGTTATTAAAATAAAATCTGAGAATTTTAAAAACAGACCAAATCAACAAAGTTTAGTTAATGCACAAGGGGATTCAAATAAAGTATACCCATAAATATATAGAACTGAGTAGAGGAAATATCACTCTTCGAAGCACAGCTATTAATATTTAATACAAATGGGCTAGATTTGTCATTCATGGAAATTTACTTATAAAATATGAACAAGGAGCCGGGCGTGGTGGCGCACGCTTGTAATCCCAGCATTTGGGAAGCTGAAACCGAAGGATCCGGGTTCGCGGCCAGCCTCAGCTACCTAGTGAGGCACTCCGCAACTTAGTGAGACCCGGTTTCAAAATAAAGAATAAAAAATAGGGCTGGGGGTGTAGCTCGGAGGTAGAATGCCCCTGAGTTCAATCCCCAGTACCACAAAAAAAAAAAAAAAAAAAAAAGAACAAGGAACATAAAATACTTCTTTAAATGCACAAAAATTTGATTACTTAGATTTTTACATATGTAAACAATAATCTTGGTGTGCATTTATTAGTTATATTAAGTGTAAAGATATACTCTAATAGAAGAATTCACAGAGATTGCAATTTCAGCTCTCAATCATAAAAAGTAACACTGGAAAACACTATTCAACAGTGTAACTCCCATAAGTACTATGGGTTGGGGAGGTAAGACTCTAATCTAATCTCACTTGTCACTATGATCTTGATGTCCTCCTATTTTTAGGTCAGAAAAGTAAAACAAATCAAATATTAGCTAGATTTGAGGGTTATTTTGATAATATATAATTCTTGATTTTCAATAAGCAATCTGATCTATAATTTGGTCTCCTCCTGAATGTAGCAGGCCATCAAGGCTAGGTATCATGTTCACTTGCCAATATAAGCTATTCTGCTTTTCTTCTCCCCATGAGAAATTGATAACCACTTATAAACATCTTAAAAATGTAATTTCACTTAGTATATATCAATTCCTAAGAACGTGCTTAAAGCAATAAAACAGAGCTTCTAAGATCACAAAGCTGAGGATTAAAGAAACCACAGTGACCTTCTCAAGACCTAAAACAACACTTTATTTTTCCCTCACTCATGTACTCTCAGATAATAAACAGCTATTTACTAAGTGTCTACTATGTCACAGGGACTATATAAGGCAGGCAATATTCTAAAGCAAGTTACAGAAAACAGAATAGAAATACTGTTTATGGAGTATCTAGCAGATGTTAGGCAGTGTGGTAGATGTTTTTCATTTACAATGTCATTTGAGACTTTCTTAAATATAGCAGTTATTAATTCACTGGGTGTAAAAATGTGGAATTTAGAGATTACTATTACTACTTTGAACAATACAATATCAAGACTTAGAGATACTTAAATTTCCTAAACCCAGTTTTCTCTTTATTATATTTCTGATACTATTGATAATAATATCTAAGAATACAGAAGCAATTAAAGTATGCTTAATCAAAACATTTATAATTTTCAATATATTCATATCCAGAATTCAAGATAATATGAACTGTTTTGTACAAAGGATCTTACCTGCACAGTACATGGAATCTGAAGGCATCTATTCATTTAGGGAGAATGCTTAGTTATGGCATTCTGACACTAGTTTCCTCTTACAGTGAAATCATAAGAGTTTTGTAAAACAGAGGCAATGTTTACTCTTAAAAATAACTGAAATTTCTTAAAGAGTTGTACAGAAACTCTTTCAGTAACATTACTCTGTTGCTTATTTTTCCTTATAAAATTAATTCTTGAATTCCAGATGTAATTTTGCTTTGAGCAACTTTTTGTACACCAAGACATTCCATCGATGTATACAGCTAAGCATTATTTTTCAGAAGCGGCCTGGTTAAATTGAACCCACTGAAGATCATTAGTTTTGGTTATATAGATTTGAACCTCACTATGTTGGGACTAATCAAGTCTTCAGGGACTCTGAGAACCTCTACTATCATCTTCTTAAATGAAAAACCATTATTCTCAAAAATTGAAATCACTGGAATGCATTGTCTCTGTTGTAGATATCCAGGGTAGTGCAGGCAATACAAGATGCAATATAACATGCTTTATCTAAGCTGTCATCTACCTTTCAGAATAATTCAGAAATCCATTGTCTCTGGTTGCTTCTCCAACAACGACTGAACCATTATTTAGCCTTAGAAAGCCAAAGGCATTTGCTTGGCATTCTCATCCTCCTCTCCTGCCCCCCACCCCCCACTCCACAAGCAATAGACCAAACCACTTCTAATCAAATACTAAAAAATCCGCCTTTCAACTTGAATTAGGTTATGCTCTGTGAAGTTGAATTTCTATACTTTTGGCTACTTTAAATGATAGCCCTTATAAAAAAAGAGCACAAATAAATATACTTGGGAGAGTTACTACTTGGGGATGTTATATTTGTCATGAAGTTAAACTTCCTCTTTTGATGTTTTCCATTTTAATGCTATATTGAATTCTTTCAAACCGTGAAAGCATCGCAAGCAATAAGCCAAATAACAGAAATATATCAAGAAAAGTTGGCAATCCCCCCTTACCCGGCTAACCAATATCAACACACTGGTTGACAGCCTTTCATACAAGATGAAGAGCCACAAGATGAAGAGTCGTGTGCACGTTCAGTGGTCTAGAACGTGTCTTTCTACTCAGAAAAACAGATGTTTACATTCACATGCTTGTTTCCTAGTTGCTACAAAAGTGTGACTGTACTTTTCACAATAAACTGTAACTCTTGTTTTTTTACTTGACAAAATTACATGAATGTTATTTACATCAAAATGTAGAGGTGCTAACTCATTCTTTTTATAAGTGCATAGTAACTCAAAGTACAAACAAAGCATCATTTATCCAAGTATTACACCAGTGAAGGATATTTGGCTCTTTCCCAGTTTTTCTTTTTGCCCTTAAGAAATACAGCAATACACACATTTTCCCTAAATATCTTTATATATTATTGCTCTTATTTTATATGACAGATGCTAAAAAGTGAGATTTAGTATTGACTAAATCCCAATTGCTATTCAAAATGCTTTATAGTTATTATCTCATTTAATCTTGGCACAACCCAGTGAGGTACCATTATTGCTGCTATTTATTTTTAATTGTGGTGAAATTTAGGAAAAGAATTTGTTGAAGGCCACTTTGTTAGTAAGTAGTCGATAGGAGATTTCAACCCAAGTAGCCTGGCCTTCAAGTCCTTAGACTTACGTAACTCTTACCAGAAATTGCCAAATTACTTTTCTCAGAAATTGTACACATAGTTCTTCCGTTATAATTTCTACAAACTATCAAAAGTCTTCCATTGTCCCCCCACAGAACAGCATATCTAGTGATGGGCCATCAACAGCAGTGTGCTTCCTTGGTACACGGATCCTATCTTGTTTGTTTCCAAACACAGGTAAGTGTGTTCCCTATACTCTGAAAAGCCCTTTGCATAGTGGAATTTGGTTACCTCAAAGGTTGTATCTCCCCTTAGAAATATGATTGCAGTTGGGATTCATAAGTGAATATGTATTGCTGGTGAATAAAAAGGATTTAGGATGGGGTGTGTTTGCTCATAGCTTCCAAGCTTACACTTCAGGAAAGCAGATGCTAGATAGAAACTCTCTATTCCTAGTTATATAGCTTACTTTAAAAGTCTATAGGCTTATAATAAACACCGAATCAAGCCATTCTTCCTCTTCTTCTCAAAACCAAACTTCCCCAAATTGATCACAGTTATAGTTGGCATCTAATTTTTGAAGCTCTTATTAATTGTATTACTTTCTTCTAAAGTGTTTCAATCTCCTAGAGTCCCAGGGACTTGAGCAAAGAGTGTCTTTTTAGCCAATCAAATAAATGAACCAAATTAAACTAAGCAATCTGTAACTGCTTTTCCTTTGGAAAAGGGCAACTTCAGGGCATGATATTGCATTTTGGTGCAATAAGGAATAAGAGATGATAAATGCTAAATATCATCTCAAGGCCAGTTATTGTATTTTAGCAGAAAAATAGAGATACCAGGGGATAGAATCCTGGGAAGGAATTTCTTGCTACTCAAATTGTGGATGGTGGTTTGGCAAAGAAAGAAACTAGGGTTTAGGCCTCAAGAAAGCCAACTGAAGCCGGGCGTGGTGGCACGCTTGTAATCCCAGCATTCGGGAGGCTGAGACCAGAGGATCCGGGTTCGTGGCCAGCCTCAGCTACCTAGTGAGGCACTCCGCAACTTAGTGAGACTCGGTTTCAAAATAAAGAATAACAAATAGGGCTGGGAGTATATCTCTGAGGTAGAATGCCCCTGAGTTCAATCCCCAGTACCGCAAAAAAAAAAAAAAAAAAAAGAAAGAAAGCCAACTGAAGATGCTTAATGTTAAAGATCTTTGCCTTGATAATGAATACTTTGCACCTGCAGAAACACTACTGATCTGTCAACTTCTATGAATGACCTAAGGTTGAGCTGGCATCATGTCCAGGCTAGTAGCAAGTTGCCAGTTATGCAAGGGTTCCTTTGGGAAAATAGAGTGAAATTATTTGCACTGAAACCTTCTTGCCTTGAGGGAAAAACAAAACATACCAACTGAAAAATGGGCTCCCACTGAAGACACATCAAAGGGCGTGAGCCAGGATGCAGTGCTACACTGGAATCACTTGGTGGTCACTGACTTTGCAAGTGTGTCTAACTGCCTCTGAGGTTGTAAGATTTAGGAGCTATGGGTGGTAACTTCATGTGGAGGATGAATTAGGTTGGGGAATAAGGCCAACTTGAGGCAAGGGTAAATAGTGACCAAAAATGGCTAGTTTGTATTTTTTATTTTTATTTTTGGGGTGCTAGGGATTGGACCCAGGGGAGTTTTATCTCCAAGCTACTCCCCCAGCCCTTTGTTAAATTTGTTTTGAAACAGGGTCTCTCTAGGTTGCAGAGAGCCTCAATTACTAGCTGAGGCTGTCTTTGAATTTGCGATCCTCCTGTCTCAGCCTCCCAAGTACTGGAATTGCAGATGTGCACCGCCACGCTGGGCTCAAGTTGGTAAATTTTGAGTTTAAAAGTTCTAAATCTGGTCAGTGTTCACATAGCCCACCATAATTCATTTCACACACACTCTTCCTCTCTGAGTGGTTAAATTTGCACAATTTGATTGGCGAAACACACTCATAGAAGGTACTGTAACCCGTTCAGAAGCTTGCCTATTTCATTAGCCTGCCAGTCCACCATGTTTCTGATGACATGCAGGAGCAATGTCAGTGTCAGATTGCAAAGACCAGAGAAGGAGCCCTCCTGAAACCGCGCCCCGGACTGCTTAGAAGCACACAGTAGTCAGAAGCTCTGCGGGGCTGGCGCGGTGGTCACGGGTAACCCGGGTGGCAGAGTGGGGGCTGTGAGAAGGCTGGGGTGCGCTGCGGGCACCGGGGACAGGCTTGGGTAGTGCAGAGCGCTGAGGGGCGCTGCCCTCCCGCAGGTGTCCACCAGTTCCGCCCGAGTCCCGCCCTGCCCTCCACCTTCCATCAGCGCGCCGCGCCGCTGGCCCTGGGCGGAGGTCACTCACTCACGGTCCGGGACACCTTCAAGTCCTGGTTGAGCCACTGGCAGATGATGTGCGACATGGCTCACCCGCGCCGCCGACCTCAAGCTGGTGCTAGAAACTCGCCAGGAGCCGACCCTGCTGGACCGCGTCCTCCTGTTGCCCAGGGCAACCCGTTGCTAAGGAAGCGTATGCCAGCCGAAACTCGGTGACTGGGTCAGAGAAGGAGGGACGCCAAGCACAGCAGCAGGGGACGCAAACCGTGGCCTGCCCCCTGCTGGCGGGTAAGACCCGAGGGTGCCCAAGAGCAGGAGGCAGCAATTGTAAAACGAAATAAAAGGGCTCTTTTTTTAAAAGCATGGTCTGTCACTTGAATTATAAATATATTTCTTCTGTGCCGGGCGTGGTGGCGCACGCTTGTAATCCTCAGCATTCGGGAGGCTGAGACCGGAGGATCCGGGTTCGAGGCCAGCGTCAGCTACCTAGTAAGGCACTCCGCAACTTAGTGAGACCTGGTTTCAAAATAAAGAATAAAAAATAGGGCTGGGGGTATAGCTTGGAGGTAGAATGCCCCTGAGTTCAATCCCCAGTACCGCAAAAAAAAAAAAAAAAAAAAAAACCACAAAAAATAATAAATATATTTCTTCTGTAAATAGTCGAAGGTGAACTATAAGGAATTATTTCGATACCATAAGCTGGTCTGAAAAGTGGTGCGGTCATATTACGGGTTATGAATGGTACTGTCATTCTAAAATCTCACTCTAATTTTGAGTGAAACTGCTCTGGAGACATTTTAACATTTTAAAGTCATTTTAAACCCACCCAGGGTATTTCTGTCTCCCTGAAATACTCCTAACAGTGATTTAAAACAATTTCCAAAAGAGCTAGGCATGGTGGTGCTCACCTGTAGCCAACCTCAGCAATTAAGGGAGACCCTAGGCAACTTATTGAGACCCTGTTTCAAAAAATAAAAAAAATATGGGTGGGGTGTAGCTCGGAGGTAGAATGCCCCTGGGTTCAACACCCCCCCCATCCCCATACAGTTTCCTAAAGGAAAACAAACAAAAAAGTAGTGCTACACACTAAAATGCATTTTGCTAAAAAACACAATCTAATTCTTTAAGAAATTAATTGTAATACTATTTTATAATTGGAATTTTATCAATAAAGTCCACACTTTGTAACCAGATACACCTGGCTTCTGATGTTTTCAGTTAACTAGATCTTCGAATCTAGAAAAATGACTGAAGCTCTCTGAACTTTAGTTTGCTCCTCTGTAGAGTGCAGGCAGCATATGTGTCTCACAGGGTTGTGAGGAATAAATGAAAACTACACGTGTTAATATCTGGCTCATAGTGGAAGCTTAGTACATGCTTCTTTCCTGTTAAGGTTATACGATTTTTGTTTCATTGTATTGCTAATTGGCTGATTTTTAGTACCTTAGAATTGCTTCTAATATTTTAAAAGTTTTGGGTGACAATTATTTAATGTGGCTGATTTAATCTATGACTGATTCAATATGCATTCATACACAGAGATCCATAGTTGCTTAAAAAAATCTTGTTTGATCTTCATGTACAACTCAAACTCATTTCTTCCTTTCCCCTTCCTTGTGGCTTTATGACATTCTGTTGTTATCTTTCCTCAATGTGTTTCACCTTGACCTTGCTCACTTGAGTCATTGATGCAATACATGTTTGCCCTTAGGACCACAATAACTCCCAGACTGGGCATTCTTTTCTCTTCTCTAGTTCATCTTGTGCAATGGATGAAATTGACATTCTGCAGACCCTGCTCTATTCCCCCCACTAAGTCACTTCCATTAAGTCCACTAACACAGTGTTTACCATTGCACAGATAATGCAATGTCTTCAGTGGATCAGTGCAGAATCCTTAAGTGAAACAGTGTAAACTTGGATAGAAAATATTGAGGGCACTGCATGCAATAGGGGAAAATATGTGTATGTGCATTTTTTGAGGAGAGGAGAAACATTTTTGCTTTATTTATATGGTGTGTGTGTGTGTGTTTACATATGGATATTTGTGTATGTGTTTGCATGTGGTGGAAACGTGGTGGAAAAGATATTTATTACCATGGGTCATGGTCAAAAAAATGTCAGTGTTATTGTCCTGTATGATAAAATCCCCACTGAAAGTTCTTTATTCTGTAGCCTCAACCTAAACTTATATATCACAATCTTTTTCTGCAATCCTGTTCAGATTTCTCTCCAAGGTCCCAACTTCCCTACCTCAGCATCTGTCTTCCCTCTGCAAAAAAAGGGAACTTCTCTGACAGCCAATCCTGCCTGTTCATCAGGCCCTGGCTTATCAGCCAATACCTTTACAAAACCTCCTTATTCCACCCTCCCCCCCCTCCATTTTTCCATTCCCATCTTTCTTCTGAAAGGTTGAAATGTGTTCCTTTTAATTTTCATTCCAGACCCCTAACTCTTTCCAATTCCCACTGTGGCCAGTAAATTAGTTCTTACAATCTTCATAATGTCTTTCTCAACACTTTTCAAATGAGTGTTGATTTAGGCTCTCAGAAGAGGAGATAACGTTAGCTCTTGTTTTTAATGGAAAATACCAATCACATTGTGAAATTTCAATTCCATTTCAAAATTCTCAAAATCTTTTATGATGAAATGGATATGATCCTTTCTTTGGTGTGTCTTATATTCAAGGTCCACATGGTTTGACTGACATATGGATTGTATCTTTTCCAAGTAGACATTTAAACTTCTAATCTTAAAAGGCAAATGGAGCCATATCTTCTATAACTGAGACAGATGAGCCCAAATCGATTATAATTATTATTCTGATTTCTCATTTTCCCAGAATTAAATTCATAGGAGCTAAACTGGTCTTTTAAGTCTGATATATTTAAATTTAAATTTTGTCCATTAAATTTTGAACTGATAAATTCATGTTTTACTATTCCCTTCCCTACAAAGAAAGTAAACATTGTCAGTGAGGCCTCCCAGCTTTGGTGACTCTAACCAAATTATCCCTATAGCAACACTGAACTTGTGCACATCTTATCTCTTTCACAGATTGTTTCTCATTGAATCTCTATGTGTGCCAAATGTTTCTTTTGTAGTTTATCTCTAAAAATATTTTCCAGAGAATCAGAGTTTGGATGAGTTGAGTAATTTCTGAGAATTGTTGCCCTCTGTACTTCTACTCTTGTTATAATATTTCTTTATTATGATTTCAGTGTCCCATATCTATATAACAATTCATTTGGCATTTCTGAAAAATTGTGATCGTCCGTGTTTTTTTTTCATCATACTAGTTCTCTCCTACTTTATTGTTGTTGTCTTTTTTTTTTGCAGAACTGGGGATTGAACTCAGGGGCATTCTACCTCCGAGCTACACCCCCAGCCCTATTTTTTATTCTTTATTTTGAAACCGAGTCTCACTAAGTTGCGGAGTGCCTCACTAGATAGCTGAGGCTGGCTGTGAACCCAGATCCTCTGGTCTCAGCCTCCCGAATGCTGGGATTACAAGCGTGTGCCACCACGCCCGGCTTCTCTCCTACTTTAGAAAACTGTGTGGTTCCTGATTTTCTATTAAGACTATATGCTAGACTTTTCAGTTACTCCATAAGCTATATCTATTTAATAAAATCTCCAATTCTACATATTCCATAATAGGTAATAATATATCATGCTAATTCCTAGTTCTATTATTTATATCTAATTATTCCAAAGAGTATTACTTAATTCCAAACAGATTTCCACCTAAAATTATCATTGAATGTTCCCTTTTCTCTCAAGATGCATACATAGTAGCAGATATATGAATACATGTGCTTTTCATTTTCTTTATCCAAAATTTAACTGTGTCTGTCAAAATGTTCACTCAAATGTTTTGACATAAATCCATGCATGCCAACAGAACTTTTAACACGTACCATTCCTTTTAGCATCTATTTATTATGCTGTATAATTCACTACTTTTGGTATTGTGGGCTGGGTCCAATTCCTCTTCACTTAGAAGAATGATGATGACAAAAGGCATGTGGACATGGGAATTGCTTTTTTCCACATTTTGCTTCCAGTTATGGCCATAATGGAATAAAGTGCATCATACTTTCCCATGCCAAGCAAATATACAACTGAAAAATACTTAAAGCAGTTTTTAGGCAATGGATCGAGAGAGCATATACATCGAAGCTTTCTTGTTTCTGACTGTAGCTTAGAGAAGTGGATACCAAACAGAACAAATGTCTCACTGTGTGGAGGAAACAGAGATTGAAATTTGAGGCTCCTACAATTTGGATGGTAGGCTACTAGAGGAAAGAAAGGTGGAATTTGCCAGATAGGATAGTGGAGGAGAGGAAGCTATGTAGAGAACACATTCTAAGAATTATCTTGAAGTCACATTGAGTGTTTGGCTAAATACAAAGGTGCCCATGCAAAGGAGGATAGGCTGACAACTAGAGATTCTGGATGATTCATGTTGCTAAGAGTTTCTGGCATTTCAATCAGCCAGAATGAATAAACTTAAACAATTAGAGCTCTCAGGTAAAGTCCGAGAAATAAAAGGTTTTTGTTTCTGCTCTTGTTTTATTCGAAGTCTTCTTTAACCATAGCATAAGAGTTAGTAGAGACTCAAAAGAAACAGAAAAGGAAACTATCAAGAACCTCAAGAGAGAGCTGACAGAATGAGAGAAAATCTTTGCCAGCTACTCCTCTGATAAAGGACTAATATCTAGAATATACAAAGAACTCAAGAAACACACCACCAAAAAAACAAATAATCCAATAAAAATGGGCAAGTGAACTAAATAAACACTTCACAAAAGAAGAAATACAAATGGTCAATAAATATATGAAAAAAATGTTCAGTATCATTAGCAATTAGAGAGATATAAATCAAAACTACCCTGAGATTTCACCTAACCTCAATTAGAATGGCAATCATTAAAAATATAAACAATAATGAATGCTAGTGAGAATGTAGAGAAGTAGGACCTCAGATACATTGTTGGTGGGATTGCAAATTAGTGCAATCACTTTGGAAAAGAGTACAGAAGATGCTCAGAAGAATTGGAATGATCCAGCTATACCACTCCTTGGTGTCTACCCAAAATAATTGAAATCAGACTACCATAGAAATGCATCATATATGTGTTTATAGCTGCACAATTCATAATCACCAAACTATGGAACAGCCAAGATGTCCATCAAAATATGTATGGATTACAAAATTATGGGTTATATAAACAATGAAATTCTACTCAGCCATAAGGAATAAAATTATGTCATCTGCAGAAAAATGGGTGGAACTGGAGAATATTATGTTAGGTGAGGTTAGTCAGTCACAAAAATGAAGAGTCAGATGTTCTCCCTCACTTGCCTAAGGTAGGGAAAAATTGGGACACAGGGGGGACTCTGGACAAAGGAGAAACCTTAGTGGTGTGAAGGAGGGGGCCTAACTGAGGGAGATGGGAAGGGGAGGAGGACATGAAGAGGGAAACACCTCAGTGGACATGATGTACAGACACAAACTCATCAAAGACAATCACTGTGCTGAGCATGGGAAGGTGGGGAGGGAGTGGGAGTAGGATGGGAACTGGGGGAGGGCTCAAAGAAAAGAGTACTGTGTGCATGTGTGCCTCTATCTCCCTGAACTGCATCAAGATGTAGAATTACAATGCAACAATAAAAAAAATTATAGACTAAGTAGACAAAATCTTCATGAAGGATACAGAAAACCTAAAAAGCATTATATCAACCAAATTAACATAATTCATATTATAAAGCACTATACTAGAAATAGACATTATTTTCAAATATATATGAAACAGACACCAAGAAAAATGATATTTTAGCTCAGTAAGCTTAAAACAATTGAAATCATGCAAAGCACATTCTCTCATCACAATGGAATTAAATCAAATCAAAATGGAAATACATCTGTAGAAATTCCAAAATATTTGTACATTAAGAAAAACACATAGCCGGACGGACTGGTGATGCACACTTGTAATCCCAGTACCTGGGAGCCTGAGATCGGAGGATCCGGGTTTGCAACCAGCCTCAGCTATTTAGTGAGGCCCTCTGCAACTTAGTGAGACCCTATTTCAAAATAAAGAATAAAAATAGGACTGGGGGTGTAGCTTGGAGGTAGACTGCCTCTGGGTTCAATCCTCAGTACTGAAAAAAAAAGAAAAAAAAAAAAACCACATAAATATCTCATATGCCAAAGACAAAATAACTAGCAAAATTGGGATATAATTTTATTGAATGATAATAAAAATGCAACAGAAAAAAATTTGTCAGAAACCACTTAAAGTGATGCTTAGAAGGAAATTTATTAGTTCACAAATTTTTACATGAGAAGAGAATAAAAATGTAAAATCAATGGTTTCAGCTTCCATTTTAAGAAACTAAAAATAAGAAGGGTAAACACTAAGTAGAACAAGAGATAAAAGATGAGAGTAAAACTCAAGGACATGGATACTAGAATCCAAATAAAGAAAAATTTTAAATAAAAAATCAATTATTTCAAAAAAGCTAAAGCCCTAACTAGACTTATTAAGAAATGAGACATCAGTTACCAGTGATGGGAACAAAAGAGGAGACACCATTACAGCTACTACAGACATTAAAAAATAATAAACTATTTAAAAGATTTATAACAATAAATTTTATAATATAGATGAAATTTCTGAAAAGTTACAAACTATCAAAGCTCATTTAGAGTGAAATAGATAATAAGAGAATATCTATGTTCTCATGTTACTTTTTTATTGTGCTTTGGAATATCTTTTAATATACTTTTATTGTTGTATTGTAATTATATATCATATTGAGGTTTAGTGTGATAGAAACATACATGCATACAACACATGGTGTCTTTTATAACTTCTCACATTCTTCTAATATCTTTTGATTCTAATATGTCTCTCTTAAATTATGATAATCAGATCTGGGGCATAATGCTTCAAGAAGAAGTATGAGGTAGTTTCAATAAATATCCACTAGCTGTCTTAGATCCTTTTATTTAGCTTCTTTTTTTAATTTTTATTTTTATTCATACATTGTAAACCTACATCTTTGTTAGGTACAAATTGATAACGATATATGTGCTCACAATTCTCATTTGCCCACTTCCCCAAATTCCCACCCTGCTCCTTCGCCCTCCCTCCCTCTCAAGTTCAGTTTAGTGAGTGACCTTGATATACATTAGTGTGCCCCCCCAACCCCTTCGGTTAAATCAACTTCTTTGCTTTTGAGGGTCTCTCATTTTTCATCTGGAGACCCTCTTATGCCCCATCATCTCCCTAGCATCTGCATATTAGGGAGAACATATGCTTCTTTACTCTTTGTGACTGGCTAATCTCACTTAACATAATGTTTTCCAGTTGCCTCCATTTCCCTGCAAATAACATGATTTTGTTCTTCTTTATGGCTAAGTCCACTCACAATAACACCCCGAAAAATAAAATACTTTGGGATAAACCTAACCAAGGAGGTAAAAGACCTCTATAAGGAAAACTACAAAAAGTTGAAGAAAGAAAGAAATATCATCAAAATGGCCATCCTCCCAAAACTGATCTACAGATTCAATGCAATACCCATGAAATTACCAAGGGCACTCCTCACAGACATAGAAAAATCAGTCCTTAAATTCATCTGGAAAAACAAAAAGCCCAGGATAGCCAAAGTAGTTCTTAGCAACAAGAACCATGCAGGAGGTATCACAATACCTGACTTCAAA
>PVLC010001366.1:0-20994 GCA_004027655.1 Graphiurus murinus
TCAGGACAGGAAGCCGTGCCTTCTGACTCTCACCCTTCCCGCCACACCTGGCTGACTTCCCACCCTGATAACACTTCAGCTTCATCATATTCATCATATTCATCCAGAAACGTGGGACCTGTGACCTTAGGCAATGGGTCAGAACATGCTAGAGAAAAGTCACCCGTGCACGCTAGGCACCTGGCTTGCTAATGGTTACATGCACTTATCAAACAATTAGTACTACCTGCTACAGGTAACTGACCAGGAGGAAATGCCAGATGCCTCTCTGGCTCCTCCATGGCAGGGAACTCGGCCTGGACCAGGAGAAGAGACTGCTTGAATACAAAAGATAATGCAGACAGCTCACAGCTGCAGACCCAAGACCCTGCCCCAAGACAGAGGCTAGCAAGGGTTCTCTGGGGACACCACCACACCCTGATGAAGCACTTCCTGATCCTTATTTTGCAGCAAAACTCAGGGTTTCATTACTGGCACCCACCCATGCTGCCCCAACTGACAGGATCTGTTCACTGGAACCCTCCTTCAGAAGCCTGCCAGCCACTGCAGGAGCCCTGCTCTACTCAGTGGAGTATGTGGAGCCCTGAATTACAGCCTTTTGTAGGCCTGTGGAGCCACAGTGATGGGATTTCTGTGGATGTGTTTGCTACTTTTGTTTTTGTTGTGCAGTGACCGCAAGCCCAGAGGAGCTCAAGCCCCGGGCTTTTGGTGACTCCCTTGGCTGCTTGGGATTGCCTCTGTTGTGGGGAGCTAGAGAGAGACTGGGAGCGGGCCTCTGATCCCAGCTGCCAATCAGGAGGCCAAATGCTTGGGAAGGCCCCAAGCTTTTGTTTAAACACCAAAGCCCACAAGTAATAAACACGGGCATACTTGGTGTGGCATTCACAATGCCCAGCAGCAAGGAAGACAGTTGGAGCACACAATTACATCTCAGAAGAAGGTAGAATATGGGCCTTTTAGGAGTCCTGAGTCTTCAGAACTTACAGCTGAATGAGGCTTTAAAATGCTGTGCTGTGCTCAGGAAGGAAGAAATGGCAATGGGTCACTCTGCAACAAAAAACTGACTGTTCCATCCAGATATAAGTGTTTTGATTCACACACCTGCGGAATAGATATTTATTGTCCTTGGCTATGTCCTTATTAATACATATCTCTCAACTGGAAAGACTGGCCTCTCTTTTAAAAATATTTTGTAAGTCGGGCATGGTGGTGCATGGCTATAATCCCAGTACTTGGGAAGCTGAGACAGGAGGATCACAGGTTTAAGATCAGCCTCTGCAACTTATTGACATCCAGCAAGATCCTATTCAAAATAAAATAGGGCTGGGTGTAGCTCAGAGGTAGAATGCCCCTGAGTTCAATCCCAAGTACCCAAAAAATAAGAATAAAAGTTGGTTTAAAAAAAGTATTTTTTAGGCACTGTGTCGCACACCTGTAATCACAGTACTTGTGAGACTGTGACAGGAGGAACACAGATTGGAGGCCAGCCTCAGCAACTTAGTGAGACCCTTAGCAAAATAAAAAAAATAAAAGCTGGGGGTGTAGCTCAGAGGTAGAATGTCCCTGAGTTGAATCCCCAGTATTGAAAATCCCTCTCCCTACACCCCCAAACCAAAATATATTTTATCCTGAAATATTTGAATATGCAACATAGTATAATGAACACCCATTTATTTACCACTGGATTTACAAACTAAAACCTTGCAAATATAATTATTGTTTCCTGTTTACTGTCATCTACTTCCCATTCCTAGGATTCCTGATTTGAGTTATCCTTTTTATGCATGTGAAAGCCCTTTCTTTGATCTCTGTTCATAAGTAATTTCAAACACAGTGAAAAGCTCACCTTTGCAAATTGTCCCTGATTAACCTCACCTCTTGTGATTTCTTTATTGTCTCTTGTCAATTTTACATCTTAACCCTATTTATTTTTACTCTTTTCTTGTAGATTCGTTCCTTGTAGACAGGTCACATCCTTGGTGGGCTTCCTTAATCATTCCACACAACACTAATATATTTCTGTCTGTTCTGAAGAATATATATGATTATCTTTTAAGTTAAAATAGTCCTCTGTTCAAAATCTGGCTCCATTTCTTACTACCTCTGTGACCTTGCACAGTGAACTCCCTTTCATAGGCCTCTAATTACTCATCTGTAAAATGGGGATAACATTAAGGTTGCTGTGAAGATCCAGTAAGATTGGGGTTCATCATTGCCAAAGAGATGAAAGTCCCCTTCGATGTATTTAAATCCACACTCATCATCAATTTTGAAATTTACAAGCATTAATTTGGGAGCTTACACATATTTGGTTCATCTACTGGTTATTTACTATCTCCTGATATACTGTAATTGATCCATGTATACAAATAAGACTTGTCTTCCCAGAAAAGCTGCATGACCATGAAAAGCAGAGAGTGAGCCATGCGAAATGACAATATAATTTATCATCCAGACCAGGACATTTTTGAGAGTGAGAGGGGGGTGCTATTAATAATTGCACCAGGTCTCAACATAAATCGTGACTGTCCCTGGGAAACAAGGACGTATGGTCACCCTAATCATATATATCTTCAGAATCTCCCTCAAAGCTCATCCCAGTGTGAGGTAAGGAGTTAGGCACTCCCTAAATCAATACTTGGGAATGGACAGCAGCCTCCAAAGTTAGCAAACACAGCTAGTCTTGTATAGCTCATCCCTTCCTCACTGTGTCTCTTGCACGCCCTTCTCCTTATTCAGCACTAATGTCACCCCCAAATGGCACATTCATCATCTCAAATTAGCCATTATTAAAGCCATCCATTTGCAGGGCTGCAGCTAAAATGAATTGTGTTATTATTCCAGTTACGGCAATGAATGGCTGAACATCAAAAGCCATTTTGATTTTGCAGCAAGACAGCAATCAATTATGGTGTCTTGCTGGCTTGTCCAAAGCTGCATTCAGCTTGCTGCTAGTGGGTATAAACCTCCTTCTCCACCCAGTCATACACACACACTTCCTTAGGCTTCCCCACATGGTACTGGAGAGCTCAGGACAGGGAAGGATGGATTCCTTCCTAAGCCTCTGTTGCCTCTCCCTCTCAAAACCAAGAGATGTCTTATTGGCTTTGAGGCTTAAGGACGGGGCTGCTCCTGGCTTACATTGCTTTCCCCTCTCCTGCTCCAGATCCTTACAGGCCTGGGCAATGAGCCAGCCTGGATTGCAGTCTTGGTTCAGTCCCTTCCACTGCCCAGCCACCTACACTGCAGGTTGGTCCTTGTCTGAGGTGACATTGTGAGGTCCTGTACCCCAGCAACTTCATTTCCGAGTTCCTCTCTTTTTATGTGTATGCCACTGAGGATTAAACCCAAAGATCTTCTACCTCTGAGATACACCCCAGCTCTTTTTATTTTTTGTTTTAGAACAGGGTCTTGCTAGGTTGTAGAGGGCCTCACTGAGTTGCTGAGGCTGGCCTCGAACCTGTGATCCTCCTATCTCAGCCTCCCAAGTACTGAGATTTCAGGCATGTGTCACTACACCTGACTTGGGTTCCTCTTTCTTAAGTCACATGCTCTCTGGATCCCTCCCCCCCTCCCAGCTGCCCAGTGCCCTCACACTGGAAAGTTATTGATGGGTGAGAAAGACATGAGACAGTTCATCTCTCTGAAAACATCTGCATCTTAATAAGCTCTTTACTGCTTTACCACAGGGAATGATTTAAGGTCCCCAGAGCAGGACAGAAGAGAAAAGAGGGAGAGAGTGAAGGTGGAAACTCTGCCGGGACAGGGGCCTGGATTGCACTGATCAGTGGGCCCTTTCTGCAGTGGCGATTATGACGAGGTTCATGAGAATAATAGCAGCTGCTGCTTGTGACTGTCTATATTGTGGAGACATAAATGAAACCATCCAGGCCCCTCCAATCCCCACCGTGTATGACCTCAGGCTGTCAGGCAGATGAAGAGAAATCAGGTTTTGGAACCCCACACCTTGTAGTTCCTGAGAGCCACACAGGGCTAGGTGCAAGCCAGGACTTCTCATTGACAGCTCTGCTCCCTGTCACACATTTCACTTTGGAAGTCAGGCCTGGGAATCAAACTTAGCGGGAGTGTGGTCAGTAGAGTAAATTCCTTAGGCCCTTTCCCCATCAACAGGTTGAGGGTGACTGGGGCCATGTTAATTAGCTGAAATTAAGTTCTCTCAGCTGGATAATGTTCCTGAGGACTACCAGTATAGAATTCATTTGCCTGTGCCCAGTGACAGAAATAACACAAGCCTGACATTTCCCTCAAGCCCCCCAAGCAGACTGTCAGCCCTGTGGCTTTCTGCTCACCATCTCTTTCCCTTCCTACACTTTCCACAAGTACACACACAGTCACTCTCTCACACAGGCACTCATGCATGCACACACTCCCACACATGCTAACCCAGAGCTCACCCTGAGGAAACTTTCTGGTGAGATCCTCCTAAGACATTTGCATGGCTTATGGGGACACAAACAAGATTGTGAAGCAATTAGCCAAGCATGGTTGTGCACGCCTGTAATCCCAGTAGTTGGGAGACTGAGACATGAGGATCATAGGTTCGTGGCCAGCCTCAGCGACTTAGTGAGACTCTCAGTAACCTAGAGAACCCTGTTTCAAAATAAAAAATAAAACAGGTTTGGGAGTATAGCTTGGAGGTAGATGTTTCGGGTTCAATTCCCAGTACCCCCCCCAAAAAAGATTTTGTTTATGTTTTAGCACAATGTCTGCCATCACCAGGAAGAGAAAGGGTTGAAGGTATTCTCCCCATTTACAGGCAAGAAAACAAACATAAGAGATAAGTGACTTGTCAAAATGATGTGATAAATTAGACCCTGGACTGAAATGTTCAACGTAGTCTCTGAGTTTTCTTTATTGTTTCTTCCCCTTCAAGTAATCCCTGAGTTGACAGTACTTGGGTATTCATTCTATTAGGCCAGGAATATGCAAGCATTAGTGATACTATGGTCCTCCAAGTATCCAACTGACCCCGATTCAAGGTTGTTTTTTATTCCAACCTCTTTTCTACTGAGGTAGGATAGAAGAAATAAAATATAGGTAGAAAGAAGACATAAAGGAAGGATGAGGAAAATGTAATTTTTTTGTGCGGGTGGTACTAGGGACTGAACCCAGGCACATTCTACCTCCAAACTACACCCTCATCCTTATTTTATTTTTTGTTTTGAAACAGGCTTTTGCTAAGTTGCTGAGAGGCTTGCTGCATTGTTGAGGCTGTCCTCGAACTTACAATCCTCCTGTCTCAATCTCCCAAGTACTAGGAGTACAGGTGTGTGCCACACACCTCGCTAAAATGTAACTTTAATGTGAAAGCCTGTGCTAAAACTCCCCAAGCCAGGCCAGTCAGTAGCAGATTCCTGGGGAATTTGCAAATGTTTACTTACTCACTTATGTTAATTGCCCTGAGCCCTGTTAGCTATCCTCTAAGGAGGATCTATTGATCAGGTAACAGAGGCCACAGGAAAGATCCAGAAGGATGACCAGACCATCGAAACAGGAAACCCACTCACCTATGAGAATTTCCTTGGGCACTGTTAGCCATTCCACCTGTAAAGAGTTTATGCCAAAGTGATACCTATTGGTTAGACAATGAAGGTCCCATCAAGACCTGGAAGAGGACCCTAACACCCCAAATAAAAGGTGACCAAAAAACCTAGTCTTGTGATTTCCAGACTGATGTTATCCTCAGATTCCTTTCAATGCCCACCTTTCACCAGGCTTCCATTTAAAGAAGAGCCGTGAACCCCCAAAGCACGTCTCTCACTCTGAGGATGACCCACATTCTCCCTTGAATGTGTACTTCTTGCTTTCCTAAATGAATCTCTATGTCTCTGACAGGCTTGTGCTAAAATTATTTTCCATGATGTAAGCCAGGGACCCCTCTGGTCCTGAGTTGGGTTTCCCTCTCTCCCCCACTGAGAACTCCTCTGGATTCTTCATGGAATTGTCTCTTCTCTTGACACTACCAATAGAGAGTAACAAGCTTCAAAATAAAAAGATCAGTTCTCTTAAAAATGCATTATTTTTTCACAATTTAACATTAATACAGGATTATCACACACACACATATAAGAACTAAAGACGGACCAAAATATATACAACCTGCAGTTTCCCCACCCAGAGCTAAATACTGTGAGCATTTTTTAAATACTTTTTCTGAGCCGGGCGTGGTGACGCACGCTTGTAATCCCAGCATTCGGGAGGCTGAGACCGGAGGATCCGGGTTCGCGGCCAGCCTCAGCTACCTAGTGAGACACTCCGCAACTTAGTGAGACTCGGTTTCAAAATAAAGAATAAAAAAATAGGGCTGGGGGTGTAGCTCAGAGGTAGAATGCCCCTGAGTTCAACTCCCAGTACTGCAAAAAAAAAAAAAATTTTTCTGCATGTGTATATGTGTTTGTATACACATATATACATGTATATATATACATCAGTATTTCATACCATATTTCTTTCATTCTAACACACATATTCTTCATTTCTGAAATCAGAATGCATCTTATATTGAATGCCAAAAGTAACATGCAAATTACCAGGCAGTGAAATCTACTGTAATATTGTTGTCATTGTTTGTGTGTGTGCAGGCTTAGCTGTCCTGAGAGGATATCTGTACATCTGAGTGTCACTTCAGTTGCATCGGTAGGACCACTCATGGTTAAATTTTTAACTTAAATTTGGCTTTCTCCCTAATTGTCACTTGAAATGTCTTCTAAAAATTACACTTCGATGCATCATTGAAATGAAAAATTATTGTGTCTGAAGAAGATTGCCTGTCACATGCCAGACAATGCAATTAAAAGCAGTAGAAATTGCCAAATCTCTTGGAATAAATCATAACATTTTCAAAGATAGGAAAGGTTGGTGTGACCATTTCATGCATCATGAGGGATTATCACTCAGGTACTGAACAACTATCTATCAGAAGCTTCTGGGTGACTTTCAAGAGTAACTGATTGATTTTTGGCTAATGTAATTAAACTGAAAAAACAAAACAAAAGAATAAAACCGTGAATTTAACCAGATAGGAAATGCAGATTAACTCCTGGAATTATTTTACTTTTTTTTGTCCCGGGGGTTGAACTCAGGGGTGCTCAACCATTGAGCTACATCACCAACCCTTTTTATTTCTTGTTTTGAGACAGAGTCTTGCTAAGTTGCCCAGACTGGCCTCAAACTTGTGATCCTCCTGCTTCAACCTTCCAAGTCGCTGGAATTACAGGTGAGCACCACCTTGCTCTGCCTTCTACATGCTTCAATATGACTTTATTACATCATCACAAACCAGAGTTATGAAAAGCCGCCCCAGGTCACCTCAATATGCTACATTACTACCAATGGTTGAAAGGCATTCAGAGGAATGCTCAATTCTGAAATCTGAAGAAAACTTAGACTCTACTTTTGGTAGTGTTATTGAAGAAATAGCATATAATTATACAAGTGTGTGTGTGTGTGTGCGTGTGTGTGTGTGTGTGTTATTATCAGCAGAATAAAACTTGGGTATATTAAGTATAGTTCTTTCTCCAAAAGCTATTATTAAACCAATGTCTTACAATCTATATCATTTATGTATTGAAAAACTTGGGATCATACTGCCTGTAATTTTTATACTATGCTTTTTAACTTAATATTACAACATGAACATTTTCAATGCCACTAAATATTTGAAAGCGTGATTTGATGGATTGCTATATTGAAAAATTGCTTTTCAGAAAGCTTGCGCCAATTGACAATCCCATCTGCAGTTAATGAGAGTATACCTCCATCAATACATGGATTTGTATTAATTAAAAAAAGAAGGATTTGCTAATTTGACAGGCAAAAAGATAACATCTCATCTTTATTTATAGTTTATTGATTACTACCAAGGTTGTGTTTAAAACATAATTGTTAGCCATTTTTATTTTTGTGTACAATTTGTCAGTTCATGTCCTTTGCTGAGTTATCTATTTGGTCTAAAGATCTATCATGTATATGTATATGTATATGTATATGTATATGTATATGTATATGTATATGTATATGTATATGTATGTATATGTGTGTATATATTTTGGTACTACCTCTGAGCTACACCCCTAGCCCTTTTTATTTTTTTTATTATTAGTATTTTTTTTTTTTTTTGCGGTACTGGGGATTGAACTCAGGGGCATTCTACCTCCGAGCTATACCCTCAGCCCTATTTTTTATTCTTTATTTTGAAACTGAGTCTCACTAAGTTGCGGAGTGCCTCACTAGGTAGCTGAGGCTGGCCGCGAACCCCGATCCTCCGGCCTCAGCCTCCCAAATGCTGGGATTACAAGCGTTGCGCCACCACGCCCGGCTCCCCTTTTTATTTTTTTATTTTGAAATAGGGTCTCACTAAGTTGCTGAGACTGGCTTTGAACCTGCAATCCTCCTGTCTCAGGCTCCCAGATACTGAGATTACAGTTGTATGCCACTGGGTCTGGCTAAAGCCTATCATATTTGTTTCCCCAAATGAATTAATGCTGTAGATGCCCTATCCCATTGGTATGTTGAATGTCTCTGGGCTCAAGTGGCTAATCTCTCCATTGCCTGAGGGCTTCGTTGCCCAGGCACAGTGGAAGCTTGCTTTGCTACATCTAGAAGCAATTTGTAAGTGCAGAACAGATAACACCACTGGGTTAACCTTTAACCAACGGGACTGGAAGTTCACAGATAAATACCACATACTCTCCATCTTCCAGTGGGATGATTCTGACTGGTCCACATGGTTTCTCAGAAAGTCCCTGGAAGGGCTGTGTCCCTGTTGCTCATTGTTAAGTTTTCCCCGTTCTTTGTCTCAAAATTTTCCTCATTTCCTTCTTGTACTTTCTGAGATCACCTCCTGAATGAACCACTTGTATTTATTTGTTTTTGTTTTGTTGTTTGCAGAGCCAGGGATTGAATCCAGGGCCTCATGCATGCTAGGCAAGTGGCTTAACACTGAGTTATAATCCCAGTTCCCCATATGTGTCCATAAACCTTTTCTTAGGGTCTCCTTTTGGGAACTGAAAGTAAAAAAAAAGAATACTTTTAATCCACACACCTTTTTTGGGGGGGGGAGTGCCGGGTGTTGAATCCAGGGGCATTCTACCTCTGAGCCCTTTTTGTTTTATTTTTTAAATTTTGAAACAGGGTCTTTCTAAGTTGTTAAAGGTCTTACTAAATTGCTGAGGCAGGCCTCAAACCTGCGATCCTCCTGTCTCAGCCTCTCAAGTACTGGAATTACAGGCATGCACCACCACACCTGGCTTCACACACCTTTTCAGAGTAATGTTACTTCTCTCTCAAGTGGAACTCTTCAATATGGATGACATACTTGAAAACACAGACAAACGAACACTATTCTCTTAATAAACTTTGGAGCACAGACACAGCAATGGAGAGGCCTCTGTCACCTGGGGAATGTCAGTTGGCTGCTTCCAGAAATCCTGCAGGAGATAGTTAGACTCTCAACACAGAAACAAAACTGGCTTTCTGGGCTGCAAGGCCTAAGAGCAGACTGTGGACTGGGTAAATTCAATAAGGCAAAGTCAATTTAAGTAGATTCACATGCCTGTTTGATATATAGAGACTCAATTTTATGTTTGTAGTTATATATTTATATGTGTCTAGCCCTCAGATATATATATGCCAGGATGCCAATTTATTAATTTAAAATGAGAAATGCAATTGTTAAGCAGGCAAGAATGCTTGAGTAGGCAGATCAGTGCATTCTTTTCTTACAAGCACGTTGTGTGGGGAGCCAAATAAATTATGGGAAGATTGCTTGGTGAGCATAAAATCTAAACAAGGGAAGTTAGTTGATCTTAAGAATGGTCTCTCAGCTTAGACAACCTGAAGTACTCTCATCGACTATGGGTGAGTCTTGCCAAGGAGCCCATAATGTTTAGTTCACTTGGCCAAGATCATTCTATCAGTTGGAGCTTGGCTGGTAAGTGTCTTTTTTTTCGGTTTTTTTTTTTTTTGTCTTCTAGCTGGCCAACTCTTTTCTATTCATTCCAAGCAGGGTTTAATACAATTAATTTGGTCTCCACTTAGAAAACTACAATTGCATTTCAGTCCTGCCTCCTTAAGATTTGTCCTAGATCACCTTGAGCGGAGTTTTGGGAGTTCTCAAAATTTCCAGACACACATTAACAGACAGCTTCTCGGTGTTTTTTCCCAAGTATCTAACCATATCCCTTGCATGTGCATTTTCCTAGTTTGATTCTCTGGCAACTTTCTTTTTGTGAGATGGGTTAAAGGCATTATGGGGAACGTCCGAGCTAATCACTTTCTGCTGAGATGGAAACTACTTTGAACTCAACAGTTTTATCTTCAACAGTCACTTTGTGTCTCAGCACACCATTTGACTTGCCATCCCCAGAATAGCAATTGCTCTTGCTTCTGCACATTCTACAATTCTAGAATGCCTCTCTTCCCCAATTTCTCAATACACTGATTCATTCTTCAAGATCCAGCTGGAGTATCATTTCCTCTAACACTCTTTCTTTGCACCACTTCCACCTCTATTTCAACACCCCAAAGATTCTCCCTTTCTCCTCCATGCCACCAAAACAGTTAACTCAAACGTTGATCATAGCACTTACCCTTCTGTATTACAATCATATTTATGGTACTGGGGATTGAACCCAGGGATATTCTACCTCCAAGCTACACCCTCAGCCTTTTTTTAAAACTTTTGAAACAAGGTTTTGCTAAATTGCTGAGAGTCTCACCAAATTGCAAAGGCTGTCCTCAAACCTGTGACCCTCTTGTTTCAGGCTCCCAAAGTACTGGGATTACAGGCATGCATCACTGTGCCATATTAGTTATATGTCCATTTCCCTCCTCCAGACTATGGTTTCTTGAGGCAGAGGCTGTAGATTTATTTATGTTTATACTTCCAGATCTCAGCATATACCTGGCCTTCAGTAAATGCTTTAATATATGAATTATCTGAATTCTTATAGCCAAACATCCAGGAACTGTTATATTTCAAATCTGTAGTTTTGAATATTACATGGCAAGAAATTATCAAGAGTCATTTAGCAAAGTTGACGGTGAGCTAAGAACTGACATCATGTACCATCTATCCATTCATTCAAAAATATTTGTTGAGTACCTATTATGTGCCCAGTGCAGGCACACAGCAGTGGACAAGCTACATAAGACCTATACTTTCATGGAAGTTATATTTTACTGGGGGAGTGACAGGCAATAAGCATATAGACAATTAAAATAATACCTAGACTGTGGTAACTATTGTGAAGAAAATAAAACAAGGTGAGATGAAAGTAAATGGCACAAAGAAAAAGGTTTTCTTAAAAAACTTTGGATCTGGTACTTGGGAGGCTAAGACAAGAGGATCGCAGATTCATGGGAGCTGGCTGTGCAAGGATCTGGTAGAAGAATATGCCAGGCAAACAGAGCAGGTGCAAAGACCCTAAAGTAGAAATGGGCTTACGATTATAAAAACACAAAGTTCTATGAGTCAGAAGAATTTCTGAGTGTTAGAGGCACAGTGCCAGATGAGATCACAGAGGTGGGCAGAGGCCAGGTCATGTAGGGCTTTGTAATCCATGGAAAGCCTCTTGGATCTTTTTCAAATTACAATGAAAAGCCACTGGAGGGTTTTCAGTAGGAGAGTGATAAGTTTCGATTTATATTTTTAAAAGATCACTATCCTGCCGGTACAGTGGCCCATGCCTGTAATCCCAGCTACTCAGGAGGTTGAAGAAGGAGGCTTGCAAGTTCAAGGCCAGCCCAAGCAAATCAGCAGGACCCTGTCTCAAAACAATAAATAAATAAGAGGGTTAGGGGTATAGCTCAGAGGTAGAATGCCCCTGTGTTCAATCCCCAGTTGCACAAAAGAAAAAAATTACTAGCTTGTTACAAGATAATTATACATAGAAACCAAGATTCCCATCAGTAACACAAAACTGAAAGCTGTCACTGACTTCTTCTACTCTGGCAGCACTTAGTCTAATCATACTCTGATACACCAGGGAGTAAAGAAAAACAACAACTGAAGGCTCCAATGTATCTTCCAGAAGTGTTTATACATGCTTGGGACAGGTCAAGAAATCATGCCCCTTTGAAAAGAGATCTTTAAACTAAAGAATGTAGAACCCATCCCAGCAGAATACTTAAAAGATGAGGAGAGAAGAGTAGTTCACAAATGGTCTAGAATAGGCTTTCATAATTAAGGTATAATTAACTTTCAGCTCACTTCTAGTGGTCAATAATCAGTGCTGAAAACTCCACCTAAACTGCCTAAGATTTAGGAGCTGCAAAGAGAAAAGGGCTAAGCAGAAAGTTGTCCACAGAGTAGCTCCTTTCCTCTCTTGATAAATCACTGCAGAGAAACCACATGGCCACCTGCTCTCATTCTCCGCTCTTCTCTGCCAGGTACAGGATGTGTAGCAATACAGGAGCAATTACAGTTCCACCATAACATAACCTGTGTGTCCTATGAGGCTCCACACATGGAATTTCTCTTAAATAAATCTCAGTGAACATATAGAAACAGAGTCTCACTGGAACACTATGTCAAGACTTGTGCTTTTTTGCTTAGAGTAAACGAAGAAGACTGTTTTCTTCTGAAGCCTAAGCAAGACAGAACAACATCACAGGGAGGGAGGATTTTGAGAGCACTGAAAAATGGAAGACATTTGGATTCCAAGCCCTTCACTGCGGTAGGAACAGTGGGTGTAGAAGGCAACCCAAGGACTCAGAGCTCTGGAAGTGTAAACAAGGCGGGTTGAGCCCAGAGAAAGAACAGGAATCGAACGTAATAGATGTACTAGTGACTGCCAGATGTACTAGTGATGATGATAAGACAAGTTCTCTGCAAGTAAAAGAAGAAAGCAAAGAGTTTAAGGCACTGGGATGCCTAGGGAGAACAAGGGGACTATTAATATCCTTTGTCCCCTAAAGACACTTAGAATCTAGGGTGCTATAGGCAATGGGCTCAGGAAATAGTAGTGCAGGTGAACAAAACGTTTTTAATTATTTTCCCTAACAGGTGCACAAAATTAAGCCCGTATCACCTGAGTGTAATGGTGAATGCCTGTAATCCCAGTACTTGGGAGGATGAAACAGGAGGATTGCAGGTTCGATGCTAGTTCAGCCACTTAGTGATAACTTGCTTCAAAATTACACACACATACACACATATGTGTATGTATAATTTTAAATTTTTTTAAAATTAAGCTAACATGGATGCAATTGACATGTTAGGTGTGAGAAGCGAAGTTGCTTCTTAAAAATCAGGCAAGTTTGGCCACATAGATTAAATTCAAAACCTTAACCAGTAATCTGGCATCTATCTGGGGGCTTTAAAGAAAGGAAAGACCTGAGACTTTAAAAAATGAGCACCTGGGGAGAAGTTATGCTGGTCCCTGAGTGAAAAGGAGCCCCAAGAAGAGGGCAGGAAGAGAACTGAACATAGGGGCTCCAGCTGTGACTGAAATGGCCTGCCTAGTGAGAGGAACCTAATGGCAGTGTGTGGGAAGGGCTGATTAATTAACTGAATTGTATGGAAGGATATAATTATGAATCCCCCACAATTCTATTACAGTGACTCCAGTAGGGTAGCCATTAACTTCATAGTCTGTGAGCACCTGAACGGAAGGTGCACACAGAGCTCCTTCCCCTCTGTAGGAAACCAATGTCCACAATTGACCAGAAAAGATTACAGATTGGGTATGCACTGAGCTGTGCTAAGCCAGGAAGGCACAAGTGGGATGAAGGGTGGAGAGAGAGAACAATGGCTTCGAGGTGAGGAGCCCATCTTTGAAGCTGCCGATTGGCCAGACCTTTTCTTCTGTACTGAGGGCCAGGATGAAGGGCCTGGATCAATTGCAACCCACCCCCTGCCTGCAACACTCATATTGCAGAGCTCCTGCAGGCCAGGAAACATGACACTCAGTAAATTGGTGGGAAGACGGAATCGCAAGTGGATGATAAGTTGTCTGCGAGACACAGAAGTTGCAGGTTGGCTGCGGGATATCAGGGGAAAGAGTGGATGTCACTGCTCCTACAGAGGGACATATCACAAAGGAGTCAATTTTTATTATATTGTTTGACCCGATGTGCTTGAAATATAGCTAACTGTCCAACTCGATGGCTCTTGAAAGATTCTGGTCTGACAGTTCCTGAGCTTTTCAATATGGGTGGCATTTCATTTAGAAAAATATATGACCATTGCCAGAGGAGATATAAAGCTGAAAGAGAGATCCAGGTGACAGTCAGCCAAAGCTCTCTTGGCCTTTTTCTCAACCTTGGGTTGATGTGTTAAGTCGAAATCATATTGCGTTTTCACAGAGCCTTTAGTTGTTTTTCCAAAGTGTCGAGAGAGGCCGTGGGCTGCAGGGGACAACACGGAATAACATTCAGACTATCTGAGTCCTCATATGAGTGAGGGCTTAACCTCTCAAAGCCTCAGTTTCCCCCCTCAATCTAGAGGAATAACACCTTATCTACTGCCCAATGTTGCTTTGAAAGTCAGCTGAGAGAAAATGGATATGCCTGCTAAACTGAAATGTTCTCTGTAAATATAAGGTCTCATCTTATTGTTTATCATCATGATAGGTAAAGGAGAACACTCTTTTTTGGTAAAGGGCCAGATAGTAAATAATTTAGGTTTGGTTGCCCTCAAAAGGTCTTAGTCATACAGTCTTATTTGTTATCATTGCCTTTAACCACCTTTAAAAATAACAAACCAAATCCATGGGTGGCAGCAAGACTCTTACCAACCTAGCGAGATCCTATTTCAAAACAAAAATAAAAAGGGCTGGGGGTATAGCTCTCACGTGCATGTACACACACACACACACACACACACACACACACACATACACACACACACATCCAGAACAGTGGCTCCTGCCACTGTTGAGACTAAGGCAGGAGGATCACAACTTCAAGATTAACCTCAGTAACTAAGCAAAACCCTGCCTCAAAATAAAATATAAAAGGGGCTGGGAATGTTCAGAGGTATAAATCTTCTTCAATCCTCAGTACCATAAAAAATATATCCAAACCATTCTTAGCTCATATGCCATATGGAAACAGGCCACTTGGCAGATTTAGCCTGCAGGCCACAGATTGTCAACCCCTGTCTTAGATTCTTGACATATTTTGGGGCCGAGGATTCACCCTCTTCATATCTTGTAAAGTTTATCTTTCCCAGAACATCTACTACCTTGGCTGTATGACCGTAAGAATTATCAGAATCTTTAAATTTTTATTGAGGTAAAATTCACAGAACAAAAAGAGGGCTGACCCTCCTCCAAGTAACAGACTCTCTCCTTCCAGACTGTGTTTGAGCTGGGACATCAGTTTTTAAGTGCTTTGAACTCAAACTGAAACATTGGCTTTTTCTGAGTCTCAAGCCTTCAGAATAGACCTATGTTATTGATTGTTCTGGTTCTTAGGCGATCAGCTCACTACCGTGTCTCCAGATTGCTATTTCACACGATAGATCTTGGGATGTGTCAGCCTCCATAACTGTGTGAACCAACTTCTTATAGTAATGTCTTTCTGTGTATACATATATATCCTATTTTTCTATTTCCTCCAAATACTCTGAATAATTTATATGAAGGAAGGCAAGGGCCCAACCTCATTTTTTTGCATATGAATACCCAATTGTCCTGAGACCATTTGTTGAAAGGACTCTTTTTTCCCCATTGGAGAGTCTTGGCGCCATTGTCAAAAATCAATTGACCATAGATGCATGGATTTATGGTTTATTTCTGGACTCTCACTTCTATTCCAGTGGCTATGCTTATACCATTACCACAGTGTTTTCATTACTGTAGTTTTGTACTAAGTTTTGAAATATGTAAAGGTGAATCTCCCAACTTTGTTCTTCTTTTTCAAAATTGTTCTGGCTATTCAGTCTCTTGTCATACAATATGAATTTTAGGATATGCTTATCCATGTTTATATCCATGTTGGAATTTTTATAGTTATTGCATTGGATTTTTAGGTTCATCTGGAAAATATTGCCCATTGGCTTAGTCTATTTTCTGTAGCTATAACAAAATACCTGAGGTGGGGTACTTTGTAAAGAAAAGAGGTTGATTTAGCTCACAATTTTGAAGGCTGAGATCTCAAAGTTGAGCATCTTCATCTATTCAGTCTCCAGTGAGGGCCTCATGGCAGATGGTATTCCAATGACAGAAAGGTGTACAAAAGAGATCACATAAGCTGGGCGTTGTGGTGCACGCTTCTAATCCCAGTACTTGGGAAGCTGAGACCAGAGGGTCTGAGTTCCCAGCCAGCCTCAGCTACTTAGTGAGGCCCTCCCCAACTTAGTGAGACCCTGTTTCAAAATAAAGAATAAAAAATAGGACTGGGAGATGTAGCTCAGAGGTAGAATGCCCCTGGGTTCCATCTCCAGTACTGCAAACAAAACAAAACAAAACCGAAACAAACAAACAAAACAAAAAAGAGAGATCACATGGTAAAACAGGAAGCCAGAGAGATTCAGGGCCCAGGATTGCTCTTTTTTTTCTTTTGCAGTACCCTGGGGATTGAACTCAGGGGCATTCTACCTCCGAGCCATACCCCCAGCCAATTTTTTTTTCATTATTTTGAAACAGGGTCTCACTACGTTGCGGAGTGCCTCATTAGGTAGCTGAGGCTGGCCGCAAACCCAGATCCTCCAGTCTCAGCCTCCCAAATGCTGAGATTATAAGCGCGCACCACCATGCCCGGCTAAGATTGCTCTTTTTTATAACAACTTGCTCTTACAGGAAATAACAGGGTCTCATAAGAACCACATTAATCCCTTTTGAGGGCAGCACCTCCAATGACTAATCACCTTCCACTGGGTCCCATCTTTTAAAGGTTCTACTACCTCATAATACCACTACCTTGGGGACCAAGCCTCCAGCCCATGAACCCTCGAGGAACATATGTAAAACCATATTCAAACCATAGCAAAGCTGGACATAGTGGCACATGCCTGCAGGTTTGAGGCCAGCCCTGGCACCCTGTTTCAAAATAAAAAATAAAAAATAAAAAACAGGGCTGGAGATGTAGGCCAGAGGTAGAACACCCCTGGGTTCAATCCCCAGTACCACATACACACAACAAAACCCTAAAATATGAAGTCTTCCAATCCTTGACCAAGGGATGTCTTTCTATTTATTTAGGTATTCTTTAATTTTTTCAGCAATATTGAAAAATTTCAGTTTACAAGTCTTACACTTCCTTGATTAAATTTCTTTCTGTTACTCATTTTGATGTTCTTATAAATGGACTTGTTTTCTCAGTTTGCTTTTTGGAATGTTCATTTCTTGCGTATAAAAATAACTGATTTTGGGATGTTAATCTTATATTCTGAGACTTTTCTGAATTCACTTCTTGGTTATAATTTTTGTGCTTTTTCATTTTGTGTGTTCTTTAGTGTTTTCTATATGGCATCATGTAATCTGAAAACAAAGAAAATTTTACCTCTTCCTTTCCAATTTGGATGACCATTAAGTATGATGCTATCTCTGATGTTTTTAAATAGCTTTTTTGAAAGATAATTGGTATGCAAAAACTACACATATTTAATGTATACTTTTTGGTGAGTTCAAACATATGCATGCACTCATAAAACCATCATCACAATCAAGATAATAAAAATATTCATCATCTCCAAAAGCTCCTTTATGCCTCCCTTTTTTGTGGTACTAGGCATTCTACCTCTGAGCCACAACCCCAACACTATTTTCTTTTATTTATTTTGAAACAGGGCCTTGCTAAGTTGCTGAGGCTGGCCTTGAACCTGTGATCTGCCTGTCTCAACCTCCCAAGTACTGGATTGTAGGTGTGTGCCACCAGCCCAGCAATGTCCCCCTTTTTATGGTAAGAGCATGTAATATAAGACCTATCCTTAAAAAAAATCTTAAGTGCATAATATAGTATTGAAACCTCTCCTCTTTTTCTGATTTTATTTCATTGAGTCTTCTTTATTTTTTACTATTCTAGTTAAAGTTTTATCAATTTTACTTCTTGTCAAAAAGCCAACTCTTAATCTTGTTGATTTTTTTTTATTTCTCATTTTGTTTACTTCAGCTCTAATCTTTATTATTTACCTCCTTCTGTTAACTTTGGGTTTAATTTGTTCTTATGTTTCTAGTTGTTTGAGGTGTAATTTTAGCTTTTTTGTGATCTTTCTTCATTTTTAATATATACATTTATTACTATACATTTCCCTCTTAGTACTGAGTTTTTTGGGAATTCTACCTCTGAGTTACTCCCCCTGCCCTATATTCTTTTTGTTTTGAAACAGAGTCTCCCTACATTGCTGAGGCTGCTGTTGAAGCTGTTTTCAACCTCTAAACATTGGGCTAAATATACCTCACTTTTTCTGGTACTGGGGATTGAACCCAGGGTCATTCTACCTCTGGGCTACACACCCAGCCCTTTTTGTTGTTGTTGTTGTTTTAAATTTCGAAACAAGGCCTCATTAAGTTGCCAAGGCTGGTGTTGAACCAGTGACCCTCCTGTTTCAAGCCTTCCAAGTATTAGGATAATAAGTTTGAACCACCATATCCAGCTAATATACCTTTTTTCTTTATGAAGTAGTTGTCTCAGATTTTTTATTGTAATGATAATGAGCTGACTAATACATGCATCATCCCATTAGTTTTGATAAGTTTTATTTTCATTTATCTCAAAGCATTTTCTGATTTCCTTTGTGGTTTTTTCCTGGACCAATGGTTGCTTAAGAGTGTGCTATTTAATAACATATATTTATGATTTTTACAATTTTCCTTCTGTTATTGATTTCAATCTCCTCTTTACAGTCAAAAAATATACTTTGTATGATTTTAATACTTTTTTTTGTGGTGCTGGGGATTGAACCTGGGGCATTCTAACTCCAAGCTACACCCCCAACCCTTTTCTTTTCTTCTTTTTTTATATTGAAACAGTGTCTTGTTAAGTTGCTGAGAGCTTCTCTAAATTGATGAGGCTGGCCTCAAACCTGCAATCCTCCTGTCTCAGCCTCCCAAGTACTGGTATTACAGGTGTGTGCTACTATGCCTGGCTTGGTTTTTCAATACTTTTATGGGTGCATTGTAACTATACATCAGAGTGAGGTCCAAAGTCATACAAACATGCACACAGTCTTGGTGAGTTTCCCTTCAGGCCCCACCCCAGTACCCACCCCTTCCCATACATGTTAGTGAGATTGGTAGTGATGCCTTCATACATGGGCACAGCATAATTTGAACTGTTTCTTTCATCAGTTCTTTCTTTTTCCTTCCCCATCTCCCTCCTTTTATCCCCTTCCACTATTCTACTGGTCACTCTTCTTAATTATCTAAAGTCCCTTTTGTTTCCTATCTTCTTTCTAGTTTCTATAGGAAAATGAATGGAACCAGAGAATATTATACTTTGTATGATTTCAGTCATCTGCTCTTCCCTGGGTCTCACCTAACATATTTGAGCCTAACCAAGAAACACTGTGCGTGACACACACAACACACTGTAGCAAATTGGGAGAAAGTGGAAAAGTCTAGGCACTTAAGCAAAGGCATTAATGGCGAGGAAGGGCAGTGCTGAAGGGTGGGCATATGGAGGAAGCAAGTAGACTAAAGGCCTGTGTTAGAACAAGACTGTTCACTGGAGCGTCCTGGAGGCAAGTGGAATCGAGGTACTTCCTTTATTCTTTCTTTTTTTAAGTTTTCTTTTCTTTTTAGTTGAATTCAAAATTATAAATTAACATGCAGTTATAAGAAATAACTCAGAGGTAGGGCACCCCTGGTCAATGGATCATCACCACTTAGCTTTCACTGGTTTCTAAGGAGAAGGCAGACCTTGAGAAAAATTTGACACAGGACAGATAAGTTGGATTAAGTAGAGGATGACAACTTGGATGCTAATCTTTATCTCCTAGGCATCCTAAGCAGTATTAGCACACTGCCTAGGGAAATAGGTAGGTACTTGTTGGTTTTTTTTTTTTTTTTGGTATCAGAAGCTGAACCCAGGGGGCATTCTACCTCTGAGCTACACCCCCAGACCTATTTTTGTATTCTTCATTTTGAAACAGGGTCTCACTAAGTTGTGAAGGGCCTCACTAACTAGATGAGTCTGGCCATGAACCTGCGATCCTCCTGTCTCAATCTCCCAAGTACTGGGATTACAAGCGTGCACCACCGCACTCGGCTGAAAACCAACTTTTTACATTTTAATTTTGTTGTAGATCACCAGTAGCCACCACTGTTATTTAACTTCACAGAAAGCCTCTTAAAGACACACCAAAGAGCTCAAGATACAATTTGCTTATGAAGACCACATGTCATTTTCTACCTTCTCATTAAAACTTTCTGCCTTCTCCAATCAAAAAAAGATTTCTCTAGCATTAAAATGACTTTTTGTCCATATCACTAATTTAGCATTAAATAATAAATAACTTTTGTACCATTGTTGTTAACTTCCCATGAATGACAGCTGGACTCAGCCTTACTGCAACCCCCTAATTATCCTGTAACCTTGAGAGTGTTTTTTTTTAATCTCTGCCCTCATGAGAGTGGGGTTTGACATATATTTTATTGTATTTGTTATAGCACTCAACACAGTGCTAGCCATATAGTAAATATCCAATGAACATTTTGGAAATATTTTAGCATGTTAAAAACATCTATATGCCCCCCTCCAAAAGATGAAATTCTTCCAGAATCTCTATGTCAAGGCAAATAATTTGAGAGATCATTAGCTCTCTGAGCTCAGCTATAAGTTTTGACATGCTTCAGCAGTGAGCAAAGGTCCTCCTATATAATACTGAAAGCAGAGCAAAATTCTTAACCCAAATAAAGAAAATTCTCTTTCAAGGAGAATCTTTCTATCTCCAAGTCTTAATATCCTCTGTTCACTCACTGCTGTTCTTTATCTTGCTATATCGAAAGTCTTAGAAGCTCTTTCAGCTCCCAAACTCTGAATTTAAAGTCAAATTGCCTGGCTGAGCGTGGTGGAGAATGCCTATAA
>PVLC010001366.1:21094-47833 GCA_004027655.1 Graphiurus murinus
GGGGGGGGGGGGGAGGGAAGGGAAGAGAAAGAAAGAGGGAGGGAGGAAGGAGTCAGGCAGGCAGGCAGGCAAGCAGGCAGGCAAGCCAATTTGCCTGGCATATTGTGTCATTTAATCATCTTAGACTTTTCAAAAGGAAGCAGAAACTTTGCACTTATCCATTCTTGTACAGTTTACCAAGTCAGAGAGTTCTGGAATACATCGCCCCACACCTCAGTCACTCACGATGTCCGAAAGTGATCATCAAGGCCTGGGATACCTCTCAAACCTGTTGTTTTCCTTACTCCCTCTGATTATATAGGGCAACCTGACCCATTCTACAGGGATGCTTCTTGCTGTCCTATTATTGGCCTTTCTTATGAAAGCTTTTGCCTGGAAAGTTGTGTCAAAGGTTAATGTGACTTTTTTCCCCTCTGCTTCGATTCACTTTACTGGAAACAAACTCCCCCAGAATGCTGCTTTAGAGAGTTATTTATCTTAATAATTTGAAAAGGCCATGTTCTTGCTAGGGTCTCTGGGTGCCTCTTACTATTGTTATTTTTCCTCTGTCACCTCCCACCAGTCTCATCAGCTAAAAAGATCCAAAACCGACTGCAAAAGAGAGTCCAATAGACTGCAGGTTTGGCCTTCTAAACGGCATGGCTTTTTTTCCCAAAATGGTTTGTAACTGGATGCTAGAAGACAAGGACATGGATGGCCCTCTCGGGCTTTTCCATCTTGAATTTGAATGAGCCTGGCTCAGGCCAAATCAATAATGATCTTTGCTTCATGCTTTTTATGCACCCTAATATGCTACTCAGATCAACATCACTGTTAAAACAGGAGGCACAGGGCAGTTTCTTTGTGTCTGAAGGGCAGTCACATTTTCTTTCCAGGACCTTTCAATCTTCACCTTAGAATCCCAGTTTAGTGCTTTCACTGAGGCTTGAGGTTTGGGGGAAAGAAGGGGAATGGTTCATATTACTATTTCAGAAACCAGATTTCAGCTTCTCTGCAGCTGCCCCCTTCATCTGTAGGGATAAAAACGAAAGAATTTTGAGAATTTTGGGCATGAGAGAACCATAGGGATAGATGGAGGGCAAAGTTTGGGATAGCCCCAAAGCCAGGTTCAAAGGCTACCTGCTCACAGAAAGATTCTAATGTTTCTCTCCGTGTGTGTGTGTGTGTGTGTGTGTGTGTGTGTGTGTGTGTGTGTGTGTTTACTGGGCATTGAACTCAGGTGCATTCTATCTCTGAGTTACACCCCCAGCATTTTTTAGTTTTTGTTTTGAATCAAGGACTCACTAGGTTGCTGAGAGTCTCACTACGTTGCTGAGGCTGTCCTCGAAACTGTAATCCTCCTATCTCAGCCTCCCAAGTCCTAGATTGGTGTGTTCCACCATGCTTGGATTCTTGTGTTTTAAGGGCACTTGCTTAGCTGGGCATGGTGGTACACATCTGTAAATCCAGTACTTGGGAGGCTAAAACAGGAGGATTTCAGGTTCTAGGCCAGCCTGGGCAACTTAGTGAGACCCTGTTTCAAAACAAAAATAATAAAGGGCTGAGAGTGTAGCTCAGAGGTAGAACACCCCTTGGTTCAATCCCAGCACCCCCCCAAAACAAAGAGCACTTGCATTCTCCCTTTCCCTGCTATCTTAATGCCCTCTCTAGAGTCTAGGATAGGACTTAAGAACTAATTTCTTTCTTACTTTTTTTTTTTTTTTTAAACTTTTTTGGTACTGGGGATGTTTTGGCTCTGGGCTACACCCCAGTCCTATTTTAGCTTTTATTTTGAAACAGGTTCACACTTAATTGCTGAGAGCCTTGTTAAGTTGCAGAGGCCGATTTCAAACCTGCAATCCTCCTGTCTCAGTCTCTCAAGTACTGGGATTACAAATGTGCCACCACGCCCCCCCAAAATTGACATTTTTTTCTTTTCTTTTCTTTTTTCTTTTCTGGTAGTACTAGAGATTGAACCCAGGGGCATTCTACCTCCAAGATATACCCCTAACCTTTTTTATTTTTTGTTTTGAAATATGGTCTCGCTATATTGCTGTGAGTCTCATTAAATTGCCGTGGTTAGCCTAGAACCTGAAATCCTCTTGTCTCCAAGTATGGGGATTACATGTGTTTGCTACCACACCAGGCTGAGAATTGCCTTTTCTAAAATATTCTCAGGTGAGTTGAAGTTGCCGGTCCAGGGAACATACTTCCAGAACCACTACTTTAAACAATAAGCCTGGAGATCTTTCCACACATATAATTCATTCTTTTTTTTTTTTTTTAATGGTACTGGGGATTGAACCCAGGGGCATTCTAACTCAAGGTACACCTCCAACCCTATTTTATTTTATTTTTATTGAAGCAGGGTCTCACTAAATTGCCAAGACTGATTTCGAAACTGTAATCCTCCTGCCTCCGCTTCCCAGGTACTGGGATTATAAGTGTGCGCTACCACACGTGGCTTACAATTCATTCTTATAACTGCCATATAGCATTTCATAGTAGCACTTTGTACAGAGTCCTTCTATAATGTACATCCTGTGCATTATAGTGAACAGTCCTCCCTGCCACCATTGCCATTCTACTACCCCCTAAACACTCACAATAGATGAAACTCTCTGAAAGAAAATATTGAATCTTTTGTTATTTATTTATTTATTTTGGTACTGTGTATTGAACCCAGGGATATACAACATCTGAGCTACACCCTCAGCTGTATTTTATTTTTTACTTTGAAACAGAGTCTCACTAAGTTGCAGAAGTCCTCTTTAAGTTGCCGAGGCTGGCCTTGAATCTGTTATCTTCCTATCTCAGCCTCCTAAGCACTGGGATTACAATTGTGCACCATTGCACCCAGCTTAGTGGCTGGCATGTTATATACAGTCAAATTAATGAATGACCAACTGATATGAGGGACTTTTGAAAGGGAGTGGATGTCTGGGTTTTGAAGGAGATCCAGTAAAAGTTCTAGATATCTGGGACTCCCATTGGACATTGATATTTTATAGGTGGTAAATATGTGTGCGTGTGTGTGTGTGTGTGTGTGTGTGCGTGTGTGTGTGTGTGTGTATAAGGAATGTATAATTGTAGGAAAAACTTTTAAGGTGATCCCTATATCTCCTCCACATTTCCCCTACACCTCAACCTCCATTGTTCCCTGCCTTTAGAGAAAGCAGTGACTATATGAGGGCAAAAAAAAAAAAAAGCCTCTATCTATGCTCAGGTGATAATTATTTTCTGGTCACATATTGCCAAGAGGTCAACATCCCTCAACTTACATGTTCGTATTATCCTCTGTAAAAAAGGAATGGTACTGGGAAAGAATATAGGTTGAGCATTCCTATTCCAAGAATCCAAAATCTGATGCTCTGAAATCCAACACATTTTGGGCATTGATGTGATACTCTAAATTCTAAACAAATACTGCAAAATTCAAAAACTTCAAAATCTGAAGCTCTTTTAGTCCCATGCATTTTGGATAAAGGATACTAAAGCTATACTCATTTTACACTTTGAATTTAATGCTTTTCATTTGAGAATCATAAGGCATTCTTATCAGTTTTGTCCTTATCTCCTCTGCCTAGGGTGTGACAGTTTGTTCTCAGAGAAACATTTGCCAAAGTCATACCCAGATACCTGACATATCTCCAGTGGACTGGTAATATGTTTCTTCTCATCAGTCACATTTCTTTACTAAGGTGTGAATTATCATCCTCTACTCATTGAATGTAGTAACTGAAATTACTTATAGCATTACTTATTACTGGTATAGCACCATGCTACAACTTGAGGATCACAGAAAAATTTTACGGTGTGATTTTTATTTTCAGGGAGCTTATATGTTATGTGAGAAGATTCAAAATTTATACAAGAAACATTCAAGTAGTAATACATGACTCTGTATCATTAGGTACCAGTATGAATGGCATAAATATGTATTGTCTGACACTGTGGCCACTAGTCACATATGGATATTGAATAATGACAAAGATTATCTGCTTGGCAAGCCTTAATCAGGACCCTGAAACTCTGTACTTCCTTGTAAAACCCAGTCTTAGCAAAGAACCCTGCTAAGTCAGTTTAGTAAGAGCCCTCACCTTTAATATCTAATCAGGTTCTACATCCTCAACCATCCCCCAGGTGATGACTGATCACCCTGGCCTCTCTTCAGCAAGAATTTTGTCAAGTTGATTGAGTTCTCCTTACCTTGATGTTTCCTCTTAGTAGTTTTCCATCCACTTACTCCCACCCTGCTCTTTGGTATAAATTCCCACTTGTCAATGTAGTATTCAGAGTTTAACCCAATCTCTCTCTCCCACTGCCAAATTTCACTATCATGGTCCCTATATCTCATGCAATGGGCCTGAATAACGTTTTCCTTACTGTGATTTAATAAGCATCATTGAATATTTTTTCTTTAATGGTATCTGGAGTGTAACTAGTTAAAATCTGTGTTGTAACTGTAAAATACACAGCATATTTCAGGCTTAGGACAAATAAATGAATGTATAAATAATTAAGAATTTAAAACACATTGGATTAAAATATATTATTAAATATACTTCACCTATATTTCTACCTTTTTAATGTGGCTACTAGAAAATTAAAATTATAGATATGTGGTTCATATTATCTTTCTGTCAAACAGAACTGATGTAAATAATAACTGTAAGAATTCATGGAAAGAAAAGACTACTGAATTGGTGTAGTCACAGGGAAAGATTGGAACTGTTGGTCACAAATTACATAAGCCCAACTCAGACTAGCTTAATCAATCATACACACAAAGATAGGGGTAATTTATTGGTTCACATAAGTGGGAAGCCTACTGAGTATATTTGAAACAGCAGGAAACCATCTCAAACACCATGTAAAAAGAACATGGTGTGCCGGTAATCCCAGTACTTGGGAGGCTGAGACAGAAGGATCACAGGTTGGAGGCCAGCTTCTGGATCTTAGCAAGACCCTGTTTCCAAATAAAAAATAAAATAGGGCTGGGGGTGTAGCTTAGAGGTAGAATACCTCTGAGTTCAATACCCAGTACCAATAAATAAATAAATAAATAAATAAATAAATAAAGAAAGAAAGAAAGAAAGAAGGAAAGAAAGATTGAAGACAGGTAAAGATGCTATTTGAGCCTCAGACTAACCTTGTCCTAAGCAAGCAAACCAAGCAGGAAAAAAACAAAAAATAATCTCTTTTCCTCTGGATTTAATGAAAACTTCCTGTTAGGAATTCAAATTGGTCTGGCCACACCTGTGGCTGGAGGAAGCCACTGTATTTGGGTCACATGAACAGGAGAAAGTATTATCCAATGGAACCAAAAGAAGGGAAGTAGGAAGGATTATGTGGAAAACAAAAGCCACTACAGTTGGGCTAAACCTATGTAAATACAATTAAGATGAAAATATAAATGGACTCTAGATAAGCTAATGTGTGGCATAATATCAATAATACCAATGACCCTTCGCATGCGGGGTATCTCTCTTTCTCTCTCTCTCTCTCTCTGTACTGGGGATCGAACCCAGACCCATTCTACTTTTGAGCTATACTCTCAGCCCTATTTTATTTTATTTTTTTTATTTTGAAACAGGGTCTTACTAAGTTGCAGAGACCCTCAGTGAATTGCTGAGTCTGGTCTTGAACCTGCGATCCTCCTGTCTTAGCCTATCAAGTATTGGGATTACGAGTGTGCGCCACTGCTCTCAACTCCAGGACCTTTCTCTTTTTATGAACTTTCATTTGTTTTAAAGTCAAAGAAATATTTTTTAAGGTTTTGCCTCACTGCTTATCTCTGGCATTCAATGTCTTCTCCCCTCTAGAGAGTCAGTATGGTGTAGTGGAAAGACAAGATTTATATTTAGTTAAGATCCAAGATTGAATTTAGGCTCTGCCAATTACTTGATAAATAATATTGATAAAATACTTAAGGTCTTGAATCTCAGTTTTCTTAACTACAATCTGGGTAGAATAATTTATCTCTCAAAAAGTTATTATAATAATTATATGAACTAACATGTTTTGTAGTTGCACAATTAATTCCTCATATCCATATTCTTAATGATAGAGAACATACTTTAGAAAGAAACACACAGAAATGTGCTAGTAAACATTTACCAACCAATTGCCTGGATAGAAAGTACCCTGATTTTTGGTGTTTACCAATTTCTGTGATGTGAATTCTCCCAACATGGCAGATTTCAGGTTACCAATGTAAGGTCACTGAACAGAGTTGGGGATAAATGTGCATAATCAGCTTTCATCATACCATCTTTAATACCATCTACTTAAGCATTTATATTAGACCACTGTCGTCTTCAAGGAGGACAAGAGAACAAAATACAAGTTATTATTTGCAAACAACATCCCAGAAATTCCCTCCCTAAATCCCTTCTGTATCCTGTTCTTTTGGAATCCTCAAATAAATCTCCTTAGTTATCACAGCCTTTTTAAACATTTTGTATGCTTTGATTAAAACATGTCCTTTTTCCATTTTTAGTGGTGCATAATAATTATATAGAATAGTGGGTCTCATTGTGGCAAGTCATTGATGCACAAAACATACTTTAATCAATTTCATTCCTCAGTGCCTCCCCTTGCCCTCCCCTCCTGCTTTCCTCTGACCCCCTTTCCTCTATGCTAATAGTCTCCTGTTACATTCACAATTTCCCCCTTTTTTATCTCTCTGGTTTCCACATATGAGAGAAAATATGAACTTTGACTTTTTTAACTCTGGCTTATTTCACTTAACATGGTGCTCCCCAGTTCCATCCATTTTCTCACAAGTGACATATTCATTCTTCTTCACTACATTGTGTATATAGCACATTTTCTTCATTCATCTGTTGAGAGACACTTAGGCTGATTCTATAACTGGGCCATTGTGGATTGTGTGCTACAAACATGGGTATGCATGTATCTCTATGGTATGCTGACTTAACTTTTTTGGGTAAGAACTGAGGAGTGGTATAGCCAGCTCACATAGTGGTTCCATTCCTTGTTTTTTAAGGAACCCTGATACTGATTTCCTTAGTGGTTATACTAAATTACATTTCCACCAACAGTGTATAAGAGGTCCTTTCCCCTACGTCCTTGCCTGAATTTATTGTTATTTGTAGTGTGTGTGTGTGTGTGTGTGTGTGTGTGTGTGTGTGTGTTACTGGGGATTAAACCCAGGTGTATTCTACCTATGAGCCACACCTTCAGCCCTTTTTATATTTTGAAACAGGGTCTTGCTAAGTTACTGTACACTGGCCTTGAACCTACAATTCTCCTGTCTCAGCCTCCCAAGTACTGTGATTACAGGTGTGAGCTACCATGCCTGGCTTTGTTATTTGTATTCTTAATGATTTTCATTCTAACTGAAATGAAATGAAATCTCAGTGTAATTTTGATTTGCATTTCCCTAACAGCTAAAGATGTTGAGCATCTTTTTATATAATTCTTGGCCATCAATAGTTCTTTGAGAAGTGTCGGTTTAGTATATTTGCCCATTTATTCACTGAGTTATTTTTAGTGTTAAGTTTTTAAGTCCTTTATATATTCTAGATATTAATCCTCTGTTGGAAGAGTAGCTGGCAAAGATTTTCATCCATTCTGTAGGTTCTCTCTTTGCACTGTTAATTGTTTCCTTTGCTGTGCAGAAGCTTTTTAGTTTGATGCCATCCCATTTATTCTTTAAGCGTAGAAGATAAGTAATTGCTTTGTGGTTTTAGGGCAAGTGGCTCCCAGATGAATGGAAATCTTTTATTGCAAAAGTTCAAAATGGTTTTCCAGGCAAAACCAGTTCAGTGGAGCTTAAATTGAATCAATAAGAGATCTTATCTCGAAGAAATTTCAAAACAGTTTCTCCTCTCTGGTTTGCCTCTTTTAAAAATAAAAGATGAATATCACTACATACCTATCAAAATGACTATCATAAAAAATGTGACACTGCCAAATGCTGGTGAGAATGTAGAGAAACTGATCATTCATTCACTGCTGATGGGTATGAAATGGTATAACTACCCTGGAAACTTGTTTGGCAGCTTCATTTAAAAAAACCTAACATGTGACTGCCATGCCACCCATTCCTGGTCATTTCCAAAGAAATGAAATTTCATTTCCAAAGAAATGAAATTTTATATTCACACAGAAACCTGTCCTTAAGTGTTTGTAGTAGCTTTTATCATAATAGCTATGTTATGGCTACATGTTTGTGCACCCTCCCAAATTCATATGCTGAACCCCTAGCCCCCACTATGATGATTTTAGGAGCTGTGGGGCCTTTAGGAGGTAATCAGGTCATGATTATAGAGCCCTCATAAATTAGATGAATGCCTTACAAAATGGACAGCAGGAGCTGGATGTGGTGGTGCACACCTATAATCCCAGTACTCAGGAGGTTGAGACAGGAAGATTGCAGGTTTGAGAACAGCCTCAGCAACTTAGTGAGGCCCTCAGAAATTTAGGAAGATTCTGTTTCAAAAAATAAAAACTAGAGCCCGGTGTGGTGGTGCACGTCTGTAATTCCAGTATTTGAGAGGCGGAGACAGGAAGACCACAGGTTCAAAGCCAAGCTCAGCAACCTCATGAGGCCCTCTGCAGCTTAGTGATAGCCTGTTTCATAAAAACAGGAGGGGGTTTGGGGGTGTAGCTCAGATATAGAATGCCTCTAGGTTCAATCCCCAGTGCCACAAAAAACAAAACAAAACAAAACTAAAAATTGCTGAGAGGTGTAGCTTTAAGGTAGAATTCCCTTGGGTTCAATCCCTGGTACCAAAATAAATTAATAATAATAATAAAACAAGAGCTATGAAATTAGATAGACCTAGGTTTGAATCAAGGGTTTGCCGCTTATTAGCTGTGATTTTAGGCTGTTGAATCTGTTTACTCATCTTTAAGATGAGGATAATAATAGTATCTATGTCACAGGCTATTGCGGAGGTTAAATGAGATAATGCATATCACATGCCTAGCATATAGTAAGTGCTCACTTACTGTTACTTCATTACTCTTTCTGCTCTTAGACTTCACAACATTTCCAGACTAGTATCCACAAGTTTTTTGTGTAACCAAGCCAGTATCCATTTTAGTCTTTTCCCTCCCAGTATCTTAGATGCTTTTGCTACCTGATGCCTTTACAAATTTAAAACAGACTAGGCAGAATGATGGAAGAATGTGGTTACTCAGTAGAGATATTTGAAGGCTCAGTACCACCATTATTTTAATCTCAAGCCTAGAATACCTTGTGCAGAATTTTCTAGCCTTTCCAACCTTATAAGCCCTGGAGTGGACTTAATAATGTCTTGTGTGAGCCACTATTTTAGTCAACTTTCTCACTGCTGTAATCCAAAACAATTGACTACACAATTTAGAGGAAAGAAGGTTTATTTGCTCACAGTTCTGGAAATTTCAGGGTTTAATCCATGTTAGGCTGGATCTGCAGAGCTTAGGGCATGGCAATGAGAAACAGAGAGAGGGAGAGAGCAAGGGCTCTGGTTTCATATCGTGGAGGCAGAAGCAAGAGAGAGAGAGCTTCTGGCACGGGGAACCATATATAATCCCCAAAACCACACCCCTGGACCACTTCTTGGCAATTAAGCCCCACCTCCAACATGGCTGCTTGGTTTCTGTGAAACATTCTAAGGGAACATTCTAAATCCAAACCATTACAGCCACTATAGAGGTGGGATGAACATCAAGGAGCCAGTAGGCTTATCCTTTTTTCCCAGTCCCACCATACCCTCAGGCCCCATAGCTCAATTACTCCTCCTTACACTTGTCAGATATATGGTTGCTTTACTCTGATAATTACAGATAGATTTAGTTCCAATGAACTCATGGAAAATCTTTTAAATCTCAATGGATGGAGCAAGCAATGCTGGAAGCCTCATAAGCCTTTCTTTCTACATGTGTGGCAATATATGGCAGGACCGTGGTTCTCAGGTGTGGTCTGTGGACCAGCAGCATCAGCCTCACTTCGAAGTTTGTTAGAAATACAATGTCCTAGGCCCCATCTAAGAGGTAGGGGAGTGTGTGGTGTATGTGTGTGTGTGTGTGTGTGTGTGTGTATGTGTGTGTGTTTGTGTGTGTGTGACTAAGGATTCAATCCAGGAGCATTCTACGTCCGAGCTATACTTCCAGCCATATTTATTTTTTACTTTGAAATGGTCTCACTAAATTGCTAAGGCTGGCCTCGAACCTGTAATCCTCTTGTGTCAGCCTCCCAAGTACTGGCATTAAAGGCATGCACCACCACACTCTGCTTCCATGATCTTGTGAATCAGAAACTGTGTAGGTTTAGAAAGTTTAAGAGATGACTCTGAAGAACACCAATGTTTGAGAATTGCTGGTGTAGAGATTGGATTCTGAAGTTGGATTGTTTGGGTTTAGCTCCCTGTTCTTCCACTGAGAACTATATAATCTTGGGCGAACTACTTACACTTCCATGCCTTTCTTTCTCTATCTGTAAATGTGAATAATAGTATTCTTGGAACTCCTATCCCTCTCCCGCCTCTTCTTGGCTTCAATGACCCTACACTTTCCTTTTGGTTTATCTTATACCTCATTGGTCCCTCAGTCTCTTTTCCTGGATCCTTGTTCTCTCCTTGAGTTCTAAATGTTAGAGCCTCCAGGGCTCAGTCTAGGAACTTCTTCCTGTTTCAATTCCCTTTTCTCTATATATAATGTCAAGCCATCCCAATTCTTTAAATACTATATATGTGCTATTGACTCCAAAATTAATATCTCTGACTCTGATGTGACTCAGAACTCGAGACATGTGTATCTGACTATTTGACACCTCCATTTAGAATTTTATCGGACATCTGAACTTTTACATATTCCCAAACTGAGCTCTTGGTACCTGACCACCCCTTCCCCAAGCCCCTTCTCCTTGAGTCTTTTGCATTTTAGTAAATAATCCCACCATTTGCTCAAGCCAAAAACTTGGGAATACTCTTGTGTCTTGTCTTATCTTTTCTTTCAATTATAGCCAAACCATCACCAAAGTCTGGTGGCCCTGGCTCCAAAATACATACAGAACTGCCCTTAACTCTGTTCCCCACCATCTTATTCCAAGCCCACTATCTCTTCTATTGTCCACTAATTGGCTTTCATTTCTACTCTTTTTTTTTTTTTTCGGTACTGGGGATTGAACTCAGGGGCCATTCTACCTCTGAGCTATACCCCCAGCCCTATTTTTTGTTCTTTATTTTGAAACAGGGTCTCACTAAGTTGCAGGTAGCTGAGGCTGGCTGTGAACCCGGATCCTCTGGTCTCAGCCTCCCAAAAGCTGGGATTACAAGCGTGCACCACCACGCCCAGCTCATTTCTACTCTTACTCTATTACAGTCTATTACCCAAAAGTATCAATGAGATCTTTAAAAATGTAAATCTGATCACTTCACTCTTCCACTTAAGAAATTCCAATATCTTTTTCCCTGAACAAGTGTTCAGAACAAGAATGCATGCCGAGTCCTTGACTCAGGCCCCAAAGGCCCCCATGATCTGAACCTTGCCTCCCTCTCAACCTTTCTCACATGACTGTCCAGACTGCTATGCATTTCTTTCTTTCTTTCTTTCTTTCTTTCTTTTTTGTGGTACCAGAGGCATTCTACCTCCGAGTTACACCCCCAGTCCTATTTTTTATTCTTTATTTTGAAACAGAGTCTCACTAAGTTGCGGAAAGCCTCACTAAATAGTTGAGGTTGGCCATGAACCCGGATCCTCCTGTCTCAGCCTCCCAAGTACTGGGATTACAAGCGTGCACCACCACGCCTGGCTTCTATGCATTTATTAAACATGGCTTCATTCCTATAGAACATTTCACCCCAAGTCTACAACTGGTTGGATTTTTATCATTCAGACCTTGTCTGAAAATTGTTACCTCCTCAGAGGGCAAACAATCAAAAGTTGATCCCCCATTTCAATTATATAATACCCGGTTTTATTTTATTTATTTATTTATTTATTTATTTATTTATTTATTTATTTATTTATTTTTTGCGGTACTGGGGATGGAACTCAGGGGCATTTTACCTCCGAGCTATACCCCCAGCCCTATTTTTTATTCTTTATTTTGAAACCGGGTCTCACTAAGTTGCAGAGTGCCTCACTAAGCAGCTGAGGCTGGCCTCGAACCCGGATCCTCCGGTCTCAGCCTCCTGAATGCTGGGATTACAAGCGTGCGCTACCACGCCCGGCTCGGTTTTATTTTTTATTTTTTATTTTGCGGTACTAGGGATTGAACTCAGGGGCATTCTATCTCCGAGCTACACCCCCAGCCCTATTTTTTATTCTTTTTATTTCGAAACCGGGTCTCACTAAGTTGCGGAGTACCTCACTAGGTAGCTGAGGCTGGCCTCGAACCCAGATCCTCCAGTCTCAGCCTCCCGAATGCTGGGATTACAAGCGTGCGCCACCACGCCCGGCTCCGGTTTTATTTCTTTATACTAATTATGGCACTAGAGATTGAACCCAGGGACATTCTTCCTCTGAACCACACCCCCAGCCCTATTTTAGTTTTTATTTTGAAACAGAGTCCCACTAAGTTGCTGAGAGCCTCGCTAAGTTGCTGAGGCTGGCTTTGAAACTATGATCCTCCTGTCTCAACCTCCCATGTACTGGGATTACAGGTGTGTCACCATGCCCAGCAGGCTTATTTCAATTATTCTTATGCCAACATGATGCTTTTTAAGTGCTGTATTTTTGGTGTGTGTGTGTGTGTGTGTGTGTGTGTGTGTGTGTGTGTGTGTGTGTTGTACTGGGGATTGAATGCAGGGGGCATTCTACCTCTGAGCTATACCCTAGCCCTTTTTAAAAAAAATTATTTTGAAGCAGGGTCTCACTAACTTGTTGAGGGCCTTGATAAGTTGCTGAGGCTGGCCTTGAACCTGAAATTCTCCTGTCTCAGCTTCACAAGTACTGGGATTACAGGTGTGTACCACCATGCCCAGATGCTTTTATTTTTTCATGGGGTTTAACAAGGGACCTTTCATCATATATTTGTTTCTGTGTCTTAATGCAGTAGAATGTAAGCTCTGTGAGAGTAGGGACCTTGACTGACATGTTCACTGTTGTATCTCAGCGCTCAGCACTGTGATGGCACATAAAAGGCCCTAAATAAATGTTTGCTGAATTAATAAATATTTTCAAATAGTTATAGCTACTACAAAATGGCTGTTTCTCCATCCATATGCAGAAATGTGCCAGACATATGCTCCTACGTGCATGCCCGTGTTCACAATTAACTAACATTAGGTCCTTTTTTTGTTGTTGTTTTGAGCAACTTCAGGCATACAGAAAGGTGCTCAGTAAACATTCATAGAATGAATATATGAAGGAATGTATTTCTACACCCTCCTCAGACATGAGCAATAGTGACGATTCTGTTATTTGCTTAGTCATTTTTAGGGCACTGCCCTCCCAAGGAAGAACCGGGGCTGCCTACATGTTCCAGTGGAAGAAGGTAGCAGTTAAGGCCATTGGAAAAGGTAGTGCCAGAGTGAACTGGGTGCTAGGGGTGGCAGGGAGATGATAATTCTCAGTAGGGAACGCTTTGTTTACTGTAGTCAGTCTCAAGTTTCAATATTTGTAAGAAATCTGGGGCACGGTGGCACATAAGTGTAATCCCAGTACTTTGGAGGCTGGGATAGGAGGACTATAGGCTCAAGATCAGCCTGAGAAACTTATCGAGCCCCTGTTTCAAAATAAAAAGAGGCTGGGGGGGTATAGATTGGATGTAGAATGCTACTTGGTTCAGTCTCTAGCACCTCCCCAAAAGAGAGAAACTGAAATGAATTAGAAAGGTGTGTCAAAAAAAGTAAACAAATAATTTTAAAAAGGGATGTGGTGTAGTTTAGAGGCAGACTGTCCCTGGGTTGAATATCCAGTACCAAAAAGATTTGTAGGAAAGCCGTAATTCTGATTCAGTAGTTCTGAGATGGGTGACCATTCCTCCTGTTTTTTCCAAGTCTTTCCCAGTTTTATCACTGAGATCTGAGTTCAGGGGAACCCCTCAATCCTAGGAAGATTCAGATGATTGATCACCCTATTTCTGGGGGCGAGTTATTTTGAAACAGCGTCCCTGGGCATTTCTGCAGCAAGTAGTCCCCTGATAAGACTTTGAGACATTTTGCACCATGGGTTAAAGGCTTGGTGGCAGCCCAACACACCTCACTAAACTCTGATCTCCACTCTGATCCCAAATAATAGGGTTGGCTCAGCTGCTGCTGTTCTCTTTCCAACCTTAGCTAAAAGGAACACTTTGTAAGGCTTCAATTGATTCAAGAAGATTGAAAATGCAGGGCTAAGTGATTAAACCTCTTACAGATGGAAGAACATTTAAATGCCTAAATTGCTTGAGTACTTTAAAAATAGGGAGGAACAGCCAAATTGTATCACCCCAAAAGTTCTAAAATAATCAACTAAAAGGAACCACTCTGAATGTGAATGGCATCGTGTCATTTCTTCTCAGTCTGCTGACCTCTTCACTTCAATGGTGATGGGCAGAGTTGTTAAGTGATCTATGAAATGTTAACCTTTCTATCAAGGCTGTAGATGCTGTCACTGGAATAAATTTGAATTCAGTCGATGAAAGGATGTCAAAGGACACCAATCTCTCTTTCCTAAATCATCTCCAGTTCTTTCAAAGGTTTTCTACTCAGCTGTCACTGCGGCCTGAGATCCATTCCAGTTCCTTTGCCTTAAGCTGCATAGTTACAGTGCATATAATTAAGGATATGACCTTTAGTTTCAAATAAACCACGGAGCAGGTTGCCGATGACCTAAGTAAAGGCACATTTTTAACATTTCATTTGTGGTATGTGTTGGTGGAGATGTGGAGAAATTTGAACCCTCATATATTGCTGGTGGAAATGTGAAATACTGCAAATGTGTGGTAAACTGTTTGGCAATCCATCAAACAGTCCAACATAGAATTATATGACAAAGCAATTGGACTCCTAGGAATATAGCCCAAAGAATTGAAAAAAGGGATTCACACAGATATTTATATGCAAATGTGCATAGCGCCGTTATTCACAACAGCAAAACATGGAAACAACCCAAATTCTCACTGGTGAATGAATAAATATATAAACTGATGAATGTATAAACAAATTGTGGCATATAATACAATGGAATATTATTCAGCCATAAAAAGGAAGGAAATTCTTATTTTGTGATACTAAGGATTGAACCCAAGGACATTCTACCTCTGAGCTATATCCCATCATTTTTTATTTTGAAATAGGGTCTCAATAAGTTAGTGCATGCTGGCCTCAAACCTGTGATTCTCCTTTCTCAACCTTCCATACTTTGGAAGAAGAAAATTATGATTCATATTACAACATCGATGAATCTTGAAGACATTATACTGAGTGAAATAAGCCAAACACAAAAGAAAAATATTGTATGAATTCACTTATATGAAATATCTAAAATAAGAAAATTCAAAGAAACAAAGTAGATTAGAGGTTTTCAGGGGCTGGAGGGAAGATGAAATGGAGAATTATTTAATTGGTACAGTGTTTCTGTTTGGGGTAATGAATCCACTTTAAAAATAGATTGTGGAGCCTGGCATGGTGGTACACACCAATAATCCCAGTACTTAGGAGGCTGAAACAGGAAGATTGCAGGTTTGAAGACAGCCTCAAACTTAAAGAGACCCTATTTCAAACTAAAAAAAGTGCTAGGAATGTAGCTCAGAGGTAGAATGCCCCTGGGTTCAATCCCTGGTACAAAAAATAAATAAAGAGATTGTGGTAATAGTTGTACATGGTGAATGTAATTAATATGACAGAATTATACATTTAAAATGGTTAAAGCTAGGTATGGTGGCACAGGCCTGTAATTCTAGTATTCGGGAGGGTGAGATAGGAGGATCACAGGTTTGAGGCCAGCTTCAGCAATTTAGCAAGACCCTTAGCAACTTAGTGAGCCCCTGTTTCCAAATAAAAAAAGATAAAATAGGACTAGGGGTGTGGCTCAGAGTTAGAATACCCCTGGATTCAACCCTCAGTACCACAAAAATAAAATGGTTAAAATGAAAACTTTTTTGTTATATATATATATATGGAGAGAGAGAGAGCAAAATTTGAGGGAGTGAATGAGTATCTAGAAGCCTGCCAAGCATCTAGTAGATGGTCCAAAAAATTGTACATATTTCACTGTATTTTTAAAAAGTCTGATGGTAAATAGGAACTAGGAATTTGAGGGAAGGGTCATGGGTGGGGAGAGAGAATGAGTAGCCCATGCCCTGAAGGCAATTGCCTGGCAAACCTGGCAGCTTTGAAGATAAGATTTTTCTAGGGCTTGGGGAACTGCATGCAACAAAGATACATACAGAGGATGGTACATTCGAGCTGCATCTTTAATAGTCACTCAGGTGAGTCATCCAGGTAGTCCCTGAAACACAATTCTATTAGCTGCAGAGCCTATGGATGGGAAACTCATACAAGTCCTGACAGTTAGAAATTTGAGGGAGTGAATGAGTATCTAGAAGCTTGTCAAGCATCTAGTAGATGGTCCAAAAAATTGTATTGCAATATTGACTGATGGGAGAAGACAGAAGACTCAGTAAATATTTTGAATAAATGAATTCATATTGTTGCCCCTTTTTGAAATGCTTTTTTCCTCCCATCTCTCGGAAAATCCTGCCAGATCTCTCAAAACTTGACCTAAACATGGCTTCCTCTGTAGATCCTTCCCTGATTTCATGTCCCCTACTGCAAGTAGATGTGACATCTCTTGTGACTGGGAAGAATTATGGAGAGACATCAGTGCTGGGGTTCAGGGGAACATTGGGGTCCTTGAGAAAGGACAATTGAGCTGGAAATGTTAGGAAAGAACTTGGAGTCTGTACACTGGAGTTAGGTCACTACAAAGGCAAGAAGCTACAGGTGAACAAATAGTACAGTGAATGAGGCTGAGTCCTGGGATTAGCCTGAAAAAATGACTAACCACTACAGGTTTGAGGGAAACTAGTAGACCAAAGACAAAGTAACCCAAGCCTAGTTCTTTGATTGGTCCCGGAGGCAAATTAAAACCAATTGCCCTCTCTAACTTTACATTAATGTCCGAACCTCTTTCTAGAACATTCTTTGGTTTTTGCATGTGGAAATCTTGCCCTGTTCTTCAAGGGCCCATTCATACTGAAGCCTGTCCTAGGAAGCTTCCTCTGACTTTATGTCTCCCATCCCCAGCTTGAAGATGAGCAGGGACACCAGACCTGGGGTGCAAGGCACTGTTGTAGGTGCTGGGATAAGAGATATAGATAGTGCTGGAAGGAGGAATTTAAATTTTTGCATCTGAGTTTATTTACTTACATTGTGTTTAGTTACTGTAAATACCAAAGTAACTACCTCATTACCTTTTTTTTGTATCAGGGATTGAATCCAGGGGCATTCTATCTGCAAGCTACACCCCCCAGCTTTTTTTTGTGTGTGGTACTGGGAATTGAACCCAGGGGCATTCTACCTCCAAGCTACACTCTAGTCCTATTTTTTATTCTTTTATTTTGAAAAAGGGTCTCACTAAGTTGTGGAGAGCCTCACTAAGTAACTGAGGCTGGCCATGAACCCGGATCCTCCAGTCTCAGACTCCCAAGTACATGAGCCCCCTGCCTTTTTAATTGTTTTTATTTTGAAACAGAATCTAAGTTGCTGAGGCTGGTCTCCAACCTGGAGCCTATAATGCTCCTGTCTCAGCCTCTCAAGTATTGGGATTACAGGCATAGACCAGTGTGCCCAGTCCAACACAACCTATGTCTTTGATGATAAGAGTCAGGTAGTATAATGCAGGAGCAGGAAATTGGCAGTGACATCTGAAAAGGGAAAAAGGTACCAACAGGCACATCTGGAATTTAAACCCAAATTTCTTCTAATTGTGAAACTCATACTATTGACCGCAATTACAATTGTTCTAGACTTTCATATGCAGTAGCATTACCTGAGTAGCTAGTTAAGCTGCACAGTCCTGGGCCTCACATCTGAAAGTTTGGTTCACTAGAAGGGGCACAGGAATTGGGATTTCATTAAACTCCTCAATCAATTCTGAACCTAGTGATCCGAGGACAGACTCCAAGAAAGTTTATTTCTTTGGTACCAGTGACCTCAATCCATAAGCCATATTTGTTATTCATGTTTAGTGGTGTCTTAGACACCTCATTTTAGAAAAGACTATTTTACTCCATTGATTGGTCTTGGCAACCTTCTTGAAAATCGACTGACCACAGATGTATGGGTTTATTACTGGACTTTCTGCCTATCTCTATTTATAATATATCTCAGTTATTTATATGTCTATCCTTATGTTCCTACCACACATTCTTTTCATATTGAGGTAAAGTTCACATCACCTGTAATTCACCATTGTAACCATTTTAAGTTTACAATTCAGTGGCTTTTAGTGCATCCACAATGCTATGCAGCCATCATCAATATCTAACTTCAGAACACCAAAAAGAAATCCTGTACTCATTACACAAGTCATCACTCATTCTGCTTTCCCTCCAGTCCCTAGCAACCACTAATCTTCTGTCAATATACATGAATCTACCTGTTCAAGGAATCATATATACCTGGCCTTTTGAACTTTCAAGGTTTATTATGTTATAGAATGTATCAATGCTTTATTCCTTGTGTGTGTGTGTGTGTGTGTGTGTGTGTGTGTGTGTGTGTGTGTGTGTGGTACTGGCAATTGAACCCAGGGGCATTCTACCTTCTAGCTACACCCTCAGTCCTATTTTTTATTCTTCATTTTGAAACAGGGTCCCACTAAGTTGCAGAGGGCCTCATTAAGTAACTGAGGCTGGCCGTAAACCTTTGATCCTCCTGTCTCAGCCTCCCAAGTACTGTGATTACATGCATGAGCCACTACACCTGGCCCTTTTCATTCCTTTTTTTTTTTTTTTTTTTTTGCGGTACTGGGGATTGAACTCAGGGGCGTTCTACCTCCGAGCTATACCCCCAGCCCTATTTTTTATTCTTTATTTTGAAACCAAGTCTCACTAAGTTGCGGAGTGCCTTACTAGGTAGCTGAGGCTGGCCGCGAACCCAGATCCTCCAGTCTCAGCCTCCCGAATGCTGGGATTACAAGTGTGCACCACCACGCCCGGCTTTTTTCATTCCTTTTTATAGCTGGATGATATTGCATTATATTGATATGCCCCATTTTGTTGATTGATCCTTTGATGGACATTTGGATGGTTTCCATTTTTCCTTTTATGAATAATTCAACACTCATGTAATATATACATATATTACATTAATAAACTACATATATATAACATTAATATACTACACACACACATATATACATATATATATATATATATACATATATATATATATATATATAGTACTGGTAATCAAAACCAGGGGCGTTCTATCTCCAAGACACACCCCAAACCCTATTTTATTTTTTATTTTGAAACAGAGTCTAGCTAAGCTGCTGAGGGTCTTGCTAAATTGCAGAGGTTGGCTTCTAAACTGTGATCCTCCTGACTCACCCTCCCAAGTACTGGGATTACAGGCATGTGCTACCACACCCAGCTGATGTACAATATTTCGTGTGGACATATGCTTTTATTTACCTAGAAGTAGAATTTCTGGGTCATGTGTTAATTCTGTTTAACTTTTTGAGGAACTGCCAAAATGTTCTCCACAATTGTTTAACCATTTTACATTCCTATCAACAACACATGAAGACTTGTCATTTTCTTTAAAAAATATATAGCCAGCTTAGTTAATGTTAAGTGGTATCTCATGGTTTTGATTTTCTTTGTCTCTTTCTTTCTTTCCTTCCTTCCTTCCTTCTTTCCTTCCTTCCTTCCTTCCTTTCTTTCTTTTTTTGAATCCAGGGGCATTCTACCTCCTAGATATTTTATTTTTATTTTGAAACAGGATCTCAATAAGTTGCTGAGAGTCTCACTAGGTTGCTGAGTTTGGCCTTGAATCTGTTATTCTTCTTTCTCAGCTTCCCAAATACTGGGATTACAGGCATGCACCACCACACCCAGCTTCATTTTCATTTTTATACTGACTAATTATATTGAGTATCTTTTCATGTGCTTATTGACCATTTGTATATATTCTTCCAATAAATGTCCAGTAAAGTCTTTGCCCATTTAATAATTGGCCTCTGGGTTCAATCCCCAGTATCACAAAAATGCTTTAGGATTTTCTCTGTATAGGATCATGCCTTCTGTGAATAAAGATAGAATTACCTTTTCCTTACTAATTTGAATGGCTTTTATTTTTCTTAATTAATGACTAAATTTTGGTTTAACTAGTTTTCTCTATAGTTTTGCTTTTTTATTTTTCTACCAGATTTTTTGTTTATAATTGACAAATAAAAGTTTAATATATTAAAAGTTATGCAACATGATGATTTGAAATATATACACATTTCTGAGTGCAGTGGTGCATGCCTATAATCCCAGTATTTGGGAGGCTGAGACAGGAGGATCACAGGTCAGAGGTCAGCCTCAGAAACTTTGCGAGACCCTTAGCAACTTAGGAAGACCTTGATTCCAAGGTTTTAAAAAAGAGGTTGTGGATATAGCTTGGAGGCAGAATGCCCCTGGGTGCAATTCCTAGTACCAAAAGAAAGATAAAGAGAAGGAGAAGGAGAAGGAGAGGGAGAGGGAGAGGGAGAGAGAGAGGGGGGGGAGAGAGAGAGAGAGAGAGAGAGAGAGAGAGAGAGAGAGAGAGAGAGAGAGAGAGAGAGGAGAAAATATGTATGCATTGTGAAATGATTGATCAAATTCATTAACACATTGTATTAGCCTGTTTTCTGTTAATCACGACAAAATACACGAATCAAGCTAACTTTATAAAGAAAAGAAGTTTATTTTGTTCATAGCTTTGGAGGCTGAAAGTTCAAGACTCAATTGCCCCGTTGGTTTGGCGTCTGGTGAGGGCCCAGTACACAGATGGTGTGATGGTGGGAGCACATGGATGAATGAGATGATGTCAGATAGGAAGGCAGAGAGTTGGTAGGGTTTGGTTTGTTCTTTTTTTGGGGGGGAGGGTGCTGTGGATTGAACCCAGGGATGCTCTACCACTAAGCTACATCCCCAGTGCTTTTTAAAATTTTTATTTAAATTTTCAGACAGAATATTGTAAAGTTGTCCAGGCTGGCTTTAATTCTGCAGTCTTCCTGCCTCAGTTTTCCAAGTACCGTGACTACAGGTGTGCACCAACATGCTTGGCTGGTTTGTTTTTTACAACAACACTTCTTATTCATAGCCAGACGGTATCACGAGAACTACATTAATCTCTTCCAAGGGAAGTTTCCTGAGTAAGTCAATGACCTCTCAGTAAACCCTATCTCTTATAAGTCCACACTGGAGACCAAGCTTCCAATGCATGAACCCCTGAGAGACAAACCACATCCAAAATATAGCACATATTCATCACCACATGTAGTTACCATTTTGTGTGTGTGTGTGTGTGTTAAAGACATTTAAGATTAACTGTCCTTGCAAATTTCAAATAAATAATTCAATAGTTATATTATCACTGTGCTTCATATTAAATCTCCAGAACTGATTCAGTTCGTAATTGGAAGTTTGTACATTTTGGCTAACATTTCCCATTTTCACCTCACCCTCAGACTCTGACAACCTCTGCCTCAATTAATTTGACCTGTATTTTTATAACTGAAAAATATTCCACCCTAGACCACATTTCTTTGGTCTATTCACTTGTCAATGGACACTTAGAATATTTCTATATCTTGGCTATTGTGATTAATGCTGCAATGAGCATGTGGTTGCAGATATTTCTGTAAGATACTGACTAACTTTGGATATACACCAATAAGCAAGATTTCAAGACACTACAGTAGTTCTATTTTTTTTTTGGCAACTACATACTTTTTTCCATAATGACTGTACCTATTTATATTCCCACCAATAGTATACAAGGGTCTCCTTTTGTCCACACCCTTGTCAACACATTTTATTGCTTGTGTTTTTGATAATAGAAATCCTAGCAGGTGTTAGGTTATATCTCAATGTGGTTTTGATTTGCATTTCTCTGATGATCGGTGATGTTGGACATCTTTTCATACACCTATTGACCTTTTGGATATCTTCTTTGGTAAATGTCTATTCAGGTCCTTGCCCATTTTAAAACCAGGTTGCTTGTTCTTTTGCTGTTGAGTTGTATGAGTTCCTTATAAATTTTGGATATTAACTGCTTCTCAGATAGCTCAGGCATTCATGCCATTAAAACACTTGCCTCTGAGTATTTTTGTGAAATACCCTTTGGAGAAGAAGCACCATGCTACTGATAAAGACAGGCCTTTCAAGCCAGACTTCCAGGGAGCCTCTGAACAGGTCAAATCATGACAATTTGGAGGGAATGAATGCTGTTCCACTCCCATCAGTGCCAGGAATGTAGGCTGTCAGTTTGAAGACTACCACCGAGCTAGGAAGGAGGGAGTGGAATAGAGTGAGTTGAAATGCCACGAATCTCATTGTTCTTAATAAGATTCAGCCACGATTCCGAATATATGCTTCCCAGGTTGTTGTGAGCCTTTGATTAATTTCCAGAGTTCTGAAAAGTTGAATTTGAGAGTTTTTGCCATTTTCATTGTTTTAATGGAAGGGTAGATTTTTTTTTTTGTACTGGGGACTGAATTCAGGGGCATTCTACCTCCAAGTAATTTTATTTTTATTTTGAAACAAAGACTCGATAAGTTGATAAGGGTCTTGCTAGGTTGCTGAGGTTGGCCTCGAACCTGCAATCCTCCTGTCTCAACCTCCCAAATACTGGGATTAAAAACAAGTTATAAACAAATGGAGGTTACTGGCCACAATTTATTTGTGCTTTCCACCCCAAGTTATTTTCTCCATATTGCAGTCTCTCCATTCCTATCTTATTGACAACAGGTGGTTGTTCCAAATCTCTTCAAGCCTTCAATACCACTCCTATCTCACTCTGTCCTCACAAATTCCAAAATTCAAATATATTAGGCTAGGCCTGGCGGCATACACCTATAATCCCAGTACTTGTGAGGCTGAGACAGGAGGATCTCAGGTTTAAGGCCAGCCTCAGCAATTTAGCAAGACTCTCAGCAACTTAATGAGACCCTGTTTCCAAAAAAAAAAAAATCAGAGCTGGAGATAAGCTCCAAGGTAGAATGCCCAAGAGTTCAAACCTCAGCACCACAAAAATCTGTTAATATTTTATTTGTATTTTGCTTAGTAATAGAGGTCTGAGATAAAAGTTTCTTGGTTCTGTTTCTGTGTTTGTGCTAGCTATGTGACACTGAACAAGTTACCAATTCTCTTTGTCTCTATTTTATCATCCTCAAAGGGCCAGTGTGAGGATTAAATAAAAGAATCCCAGTAGCACTCTAAGAAGAGTGCCTTCATTAAATGTTAGCTATCGTCACTACCATCATCACAGCATCATCATTATCATCCTTATTACTCTTTTCTTTGGTGTATGTGTTACCAAGGCTTGAACCCAGGGGCATTTTACCTCCGAGCCACACCCTCAGCCCTGTTTTTAATTTTGAAACAGGATTTCTTTTTTCTTTTTTTCTTTCTTTCTTTTTTTTTTTTTTTTTTTTTTTTTTTTTTTTTTTTTTTTTTTTTTTTTTTTTTTTTTTTTTTTGCGGTACTGGGGATTGAACTCAGGGGCATTCTACCTCCAAGCTACACCCCTAGCCCTATTTTTTATTCTTTATTTTGAAACCAAGTCTCACTAAGTTGCGGAGTGCCTCACTGGGTAGCTGAGGCTGGCCGCGAACCCAGATCCTCCAGTCTCAGCCTCCAGAATGCTGGGATTACAAGCGTACGCCACCACGCCCGGCTTGAAACAGGATTTCTGAGGGTCTTGCTAAGGTGCTGAGCTGGCCTCAAACCCATGACCTTCCTGTCTCAGCTTCCCAATTACTGGGATTACAGATGTGTACCACCACGTCTGGCTCCTATCACTCTTAGCTGTACGGAATAAAGGTCTATTCCCAATACCATCACCTGTGTCCTCTTGACCCCCCAGCTCTTCTATCACCTTGGAGCATTAGTATTTTCTTCTCTCCCTTGCTTATATCTTATTAAATTATCCAGATTAAAAAATAAAAACAAAAAAGAAAATCAAAAACAAAAACAAAACACCTAACTCTACTTTCTCCTATAAAATGTTGATTCTTTTTTTCCTTTCCTGCCAAAATTCTCCAAAGTTCCATTTTTTTATTCATTTGCTTCCTTCAATATGGTTTCTACTCTCACATTTTCCAAGCCAAGGACCTAATCTCTTAATTCAAATAATCATTTCAATTTTTGTTTTCCTTATCTATCTGTAACATCAAATACTATTCACCTGGCTTTTCGTTTCTCTTTCCCTTCCCTTCTCCCTATTTATTTATTTATTTATTTATTTATTTATTTATTTATTTATTTATTTATTTTTGTGGTACTGCAGATTGAATCCAGGGGTGTTCTACCACTGAAATACACCCTCGGCCCTTTTTAATTAAAGTTTTTGAATTTTGAAATAGATTCTAAGTTATTGTGTGCTGGCCTCAAACCTGTGATCCTCCTGTATCAGCCTCCTAAGTACTGGGATTACAGGCGTGTGCCACTATGCCCAGCTTCACCTGGTTTTTCTCTTCTTTTCTTTTTTCGTGGTACCAAGGGTTGAACCCAGGGGGATTCTTCCTCTGAGCTACATCCAGTCCTTTTTATTTTTGAAACAAGGTCTTGCTAGGTTGCTGAGAGTCTCACTACTTGCTAAGGCTGTCCTTGTACCTGCAATCCTTTTATCTAAGACTCCCAAGTATTGGGATTACAGGCATGAGCCACCAACTTCTTCTGGGTCTTTTCTCAATCCTTCCTATGTACTCATTCTTGCTCCTTTTTTTTAAATTGGTGCATTGTAATCATACATCTTTGTTAGGTACAAGCTGGTCAAGTCATACATGCACACATCTCTCATTTAACCCTTCCCCAATTCCCGCCCCACTTCTCCTCATTCTTGCTCTTTTACTGGCCCCGGGGGTAAGCCTTCAGCTGCTTGCCTGCACTCTAGAAATTAATAATACCTTCTTTTCCCTAGTAATATCACTTCTTACTGGTTTAATTATATACTTCTGTTCCAGCCCTATTCATAGGGGACAAATTTAGTGCCTCAATCCTAAACAAAACTTGTAAAAGCTATGCCATGTGAACTGCTTCTGTGTACTAGATTATATAGGACCCATAGTGTCTTTTAGTGTTACTCTTGGATTCCTCTCATAGCGTCTCAGTATCTACCTCCTTCCATCCATCCTGCAGACTATTGTCAGATTTTCCTGAAACGCTAAAAAGCTAACTAAGTCATAGGAGGGTCAGGACAAGTATAATAGGGAGGGAAAAGAAGAAGAGAAAGAAGAATTAGAAGTAGAAAAAGCAGTTGCTGCCTTGTATTTCAGAATTCTATAAACGTAATTAAGTACATTTTATAATTTTATATAGCAATAATAATATACAGTGCCCTATTCCTTATCCATGGTTACCCTTTCTGTGGTTTCAGTTACCCACAGTCAACCACAGTCCAAAATATTAATGGAAAAATTATAGAAATAAGCTATCTATAATTTTTTAATTGTGTGACATTCCAAGTAGCAGAATGAAGTCTCACATTATTCTGGTCCATCCCACTTGGGATATGAATCACCCCTTTATCTAGTGTATCCATGCTGTATATTACTACCTACCCGTTAGTTATTAGTAGTCATCTCAGTTTTCAGATCAACGTTTAAGTTATTGCAGTGCTTATGTTCAGCAGTCCTCATGTAGTAGCCTAAGGCTACATCACCCTACCTGTGTCATCTGCATCTCTTCATTTCATCATGTAGGCATCATGTCATTACCTCACACTATCAGTAGAAGAATGAGTTCAGCACAATAAGATCTTTTGAGAAAAAGAGAAATACCACATTCACACAACTTTTATTACAATATAGTGTTATAATTGTCCTATTTTATTCATAGTTATTATTCTTAATCTCTTACTGTGACTAATTTATGAATTAAATTTTATCATAGGTATGCCTGTATATGAAGAAACATAGCATATATAGAGTCTAGTACTATCTATGGTTTCAGGTATCCACTGGAGATCTTGGAACATATTTTCTGTGGATAACAGGTACTGTTTTGGTTATTAATATTTTATATTTAATTGTTGGCATAGACTTTCTGAAAAGGCTTATTGGTATACTTTCTTTAATGAATCTATTGGCATCTAGCTGTAGCTTTTACACTAAAAATATACACATGATAAAGTCTTTATAAGTTAATTTCTTACTACTCTGAGGCCCAACATATCATCCTATGTACATTATTTCCTGGAAAACCAAGGAAAGAGAAATTTTAGCTCAGTTTAAGATAAACTATTTCAAAACAAATTTTCCAAGTACTTTAAAGGCAATTGAGGATCACACTAACAAACTTTATTGGAGCCTTGCTGTTCAATCATTCTTGGTTTAGCAAATGAATATTTAGAATGAGCATGAAGTGGGAGAATGTTTGCCCAGTTAATAAGATAAAGCAACAAACATGCCCTGCCCTAACAAGCTTCAAAGATTAACTAATTTCAAAGCTGTGAAATAAATAGTAAAAGCACAGTAGTCATGATGGAAATAATCAGAGCCACAATTTAGGACTGGGGATTGAAACCAGGGGCACTCTACTACTGAGCTACAATCCTAGTGCTGCCCTCCACCCCGCCCCGCACCCCCTTTTTGAGTCAGAGTCTCACTAAGTTGCTGAGGTTG
>PVLC010001366.1:47933-146383 GCA_004027655.1 Graphiurus murinus
GAGAGAGAGAGAGAGAGAGAGAGAGAGAGAGATATCTTCCACTCAAAGCTCCACTCTCACATTATGGAGGCCAGAAACGGGGGGGGGGGGGAGAGGACCATAAATAATCCCCAAGGTTATACTCCCAGGGAACTATGTTCTCCAGCCACAACCCAATGGCTTAGGTTATCACCAAGATAAATCCATTACAATTAATTTATCTACTGATGAGATTAGAACCCTCATGACTTAACTATATCAACTCTGAGCTCTTCAGAAGACATTCTATAGCCAACCATAACACTAGCTAATATATTAGCCTTTCCTGTCTCTGTATCTGTCAATTCGCTGATAAAATCAGGATTCACTGGATGCAAATGCAACTCCTCTGCTGACATTGAAACTCTTTAATTTTTCCTTCGCCCACTGAGCCAGTCTTATTTTCTGCTAATTCCTAAAACAATTATTCAATTCAGTCAGATCAGTTTCCTCACTATACATCAAATCTCCCTCACTCATTTCTAATTCTGGGCCTCCACTCATCTGAAGTCCCCAAATCTTTGCCATCCTTCAAATCTAAATCAAGACCTATCTGTATGAAGCCTCCCCTGCTCTCCTATTTTTCTAAACACCTACAGAATTTATCATCTATAGCACACATTTTTTCAATTGGTTTTAAAAATGATTTTTAATTGAGCTGTAATTCACATACCATAAAATTCACCTTTTTAGAGTATACAATTCAGTGATTTTTAGTATATTCACAAAGTCTGTAGCCATATTTCAATTGCGTGCTCTTTACCCACAGGTGAGCAAGGGAATCTCAGCCAGGGTTATGGGGATGGCAAAACATAACATCTGACATTGGGCAGAGAAGATTATTTTGTGTGTGCCTGCCTGCATGTGTGTGTGTGTGTGTGTGTGTGTGTGTGTGTGGTAATAGGGATTGAACCCAGGGGCATTCTACCTCTGAGATACACCCCCAGCTCTTTTTTATTTTGAAGCAGGCTTGCTAGGTTGCTGAAGCTGTCCTCAAACCTGCGATCCTCCTGTCTCAGCCTCCCAAGTACTGGTATTACAGGCATGTGCTACCACACTGGGCAGTAGCACACATTTTAAATTACTGCATCTTTGTAGTAAGTTTTAAAACTGGGACACGATTTCTTCAGCTTTGTCCCTCTTCTTTGAAGATTGATTGGGCTATTCTGAGTCCCTCATATTTCCATGTGAATTTTAGAATCTGCTTGCCAATTTCTTCAATGAAGCCAGTTGGGATTTTGATAGTGCTTGTGTTGAATCTGAATGTTGAGAGTATTGTCAGCTTAACAATATTAAGTCCCCCAATTCATGACCATGAAATGTTTTTCCATTTATTTATGTCTTCCTTATTTATTTTCAATGATATTTTGTAGTTTTCCATGTACAAGTCATACAGTTATTTTTAATTCCTAAGTATTTTATTACTTTTGATGCCACTGTACATGAAATTGTTTCCTTAATTCACTTTCAGATTGTTCATTGATAGTATATTGAAATGTGAATGATTTTGTTATCTTGTTTCCAAGTTTTACATAACACTTGTTTATTAGCTAAGAATTCTTTTGTAAAAAGATTCCTTGGTTTTTTTTTTTTTTTTAGTACTGGGGAATTTGAACTGAGGGGCATTCTTCTATCTCTGGGGTATACCCCCTCCCTTTTAATTTTATTTTTTGTTTTGAAACAGGGAATCCTCCCTAAGTTGCTGAGGCTGGCCTGGAACCTGTCCTACTGTCTTAACCTCCCAAGTAGTGGGATTATAGGCATGCTCCACCACACCTTGAAATTCCTTTTTTTTATACACAAGATCATGTATTCCTTTCCAGTCTGCATGCCTTTTATTTTTTTATTGCCTAATTGTCCAGACTAGAACTTCTAGTAAAATGTTGAATTAAAGTACAGGAACAGACATCCTTGTCTTATCCCTGATATTAACTGTGGGTCTTTCATAGATGGCTTTTATTGAGGTTGAGGAAATTCCCTTCTATTCTTAATTTGTTGAGCACTTTTTTCAGGAAGGGTGAAATGTTTTTTTCTCTATCACAATGATCATGTGCCTTTTGTCCTTTATTCTATTAATATAATGCATTTCATTGATCTAGGCTCATATGTTCAAACAACCTTCCATTATGGGATAAATCCCCTTTGGTTATGGTATATGATCCTTTATATATGTTGCTGAGTTTAGTTTGCTAGCATAGCATTTTGTTGAGCATCTACAAAGTAACTGTGAGCATGGAACTTTGAAAGAGCTCCAGCCACATGTTACTCCCTGCAGTGTTTCCCAGTCTGCTTGTTTTCAGGATGATCTGGCCCATTGTTTTTCAGAACCACTATAGAACTGGAGAGGGGTTGAGGGTGGCAGTAGGGTAAGTTAGAACACAAATCATGCTGTATTTACTTAGATTCAGCCACTTCCTTTGAATAAACATTCCCTGGGTTTTTTAGGCTTTTGGTTAGATTCCAGAGTTCTGAAAAAGTTAATTCTTAAACATCTTTGCTAGTGTTCTCATTGCGTTTATGGAGGAGAGGATTTTCAGGTATTCTTTCCCCACAATTTTTTTTTCTTTTTTTATTCTTTATTTTGAAAAAGGGTCTCACTGAGTTGCAGAGGGCCTCACAAGTTGCTGAGGCTGGCTGCAAACTTGCAATCCTCCTGTCTCAGCCTCCCAAGTATTGGGATTACAAGCATGCACCATGACGTCCAGCTACCCCACCGTTTTCACGAATGTCCTCCTGTGCCCAGCTTAACACTTATATATTGTCTTTTCTTTTGTATATGTGAGCTACTCATGTCTTCCAAGCTAACTCTATTTTTTTTTTACTTTATCCTCTACACAGCGTCTAGCACAGATGTTGATTAATCAACCTTACTGGAAATGAAATTGAGTTCATTGCTTATGTCTTTATGTTGAACAGGTTGTATTTGGGAAATAAAGCCAGCTGTCACCCACAGATTTCTTACGATACATGCAGCAGAATTTTAAACACACCATAGGTGAGGATGGCAAAGAATAGAGTTTAGAGCTGCAAAGGAAGACAAAACGGTGGTGCTAGCTAGAATCAAAATCCTATAGCTGACCTTCTCTTCTACTGATGTTTTTGGTACTGGGGTTTGAACCCAGGGGCAGTCTACCTCTAAGCTACACCCCCAGTCATTTCTTATTTTTATTTGAAAACAGAGTCTGGTTAAGTTGTTGAGGGTCTCACTAAGTCTACTGATTTTTTTAAACAACCTTTTTATTTTGAAATAATTTTAGACTCACAAGAAGTGGCAAAAATCAGACAAAGCTGTCATATTCCCTTCACTCAGTCTACCCTAATGTTAATATCTTGCATATCCATAGTACAATGGTCAAAACTGAGAAATTAACATTGATCCAATACTATTAATTAAATTACAGGCTTTACTCAGACTCCTCAACTGACCTTTAAAGTCTGTAGTGCAGCAAACATTGAAAAGGAAATTTAGAAAGAAGGATGCAGAGAAGGTTATACAGGACCAACAGCATCTGAGCAAGAGAGAGGAAAGGGAAATCAAAACTGCATATCATGCACTGTTGACTGCTTCTTCCTAATTTGTCTTCCTGGGGGAGAGTGAGGGAGCTTTTTGTAATTTGTCTGTTTGCGCAGAGTGACCTTTTGCCAATGGGGGAAGCTTTTATTCTTTGCATAGAGTTCCATGTTCACTTTGGCCCTGCATTTCCCTTTACTCTGTATTATCCATGTGGAGAAGGTTTAAAATGAAAATAATTACCTTTCACTCTCATTACCCATCCATTGAAGAATATTCGTATAGTGTATTTAGATTAAAAAAAAAACACTGCTTAGAAAATTGAAAGGTGAAAATATTTTTTCTGCATGGAATAAGAAACAAACAACAACAAAACATTTAAACAGATTGGCAGGGTGAAGAAAGCAGTTGGCTTTCCAGCACCTCTCAAGTTGGATGTTCAGAATGAGGCTTTTGAAATTTAGACTGGTATAAATTCAGTGGAAGACCTATTCATATATATGTGTGTGTGTGTGTGTGTGTGTGTGTGTGTGTGTGTGTGTGTATGTGTGTGTATATATGGCAAAATATTTTACAGTCAAATAGAAACATTTAAAAATTATCTTGTCAGAGGAGTTGACTAAAAGCACATTGCACTCAAATTCCCTCACTTTTATTATAACATATTACAAATCATATATTGCAAATCAACTGCTCTTCTAGCAGAAAAATTTATGGATGATTTCCTGGTAAAAATAAACGGGAGAAGGAAGAGTGTGACAGTGAATGTTTTAAACATATTTTATAATATTCAAGTCTAGAATTAGGAGGCCAAAAATTAAGTGTTACAAAATAAATTCCAGATGGATGCAGTCGAAATGAAAAGATAAAAACCATAAAACTACCAGAATAAAAATAAGTGAATGGCCTGTTTAGGAATATACTACATAAAAATAAAGATTTATTAGAATTACTGTGGGACTTGGGATATAGCTTCGTGGTAGAGCACTTGACTAGCATGGGCAAGGCCCTGGGTTCCATCCCCAGCACAGCAAACAGAATGAAACTAAACAAAAATCTACAAGAAAAATTAAAAGAAAAAGAACATCAAGGGAGAAATATTTGTAAAATATATACAGATAGTTAAGTTTTATTTTCCTATTTTTTAGTACTGAAGATTGAATCCAGGGGCATTATACCTCTGAACTGCACCCCTAGCCCTGTTTTATTTTGAAACAGATTCTTACTAAGTTGTTGAGGCTGGCCTTGAACCTCTGATCTTCCTGTTTCAGTCTCCCAAGTAGTAGGATTAAAGGCATGTGCCACTGTTCCCCATTTCAATATTCTTTTTTTTTTTTTTTTCGGTACTGGGGATTGAACTCAGGGGCTTTCTACCTCCGAGCTACACCCCCAGCCCTATTTTTTAATTCTTTATTTTGAAACCGAGTCTCACTAAGTTGCGGAGTGCCTCACTAGGTAGCTGAGGCTGGCCTCGAACCCGGATCCTCCGGTCTCAGCCTCCCGAATGCTGGGATTACAAGCGTGCGCCACCACGCCCGGCTCCCATTTCAATATTCTTAATATATAAAAAGCTTTTATAAATCAATAAAAGTTAAATATTTAACAGAAAAAATTAGCAAAAGACAAGAACAAATGTCCTCAAAACAAAAGCATAAATGGCCAATAAATATATGAAAAATTGTTCAACCTCACTTGTACATCAAGGACCAGAAATGACTAAAAGGATTATGATATTCAGGATTTCTTAGGGTACAAAGGACTAGGTACTAGTATAAGCCTTTTTCTAGGCACTTTGACCAAGTTTATCAAAATACTTTTAAATGTGCATATAGAGTAATTTATCTCTAGGACCTTAACCTAAGGGGGGAAAATACAAGATATAGACAAAAAGAATGTACAGTAGTGCTCATAATAGTACTATTCATACAGAAAATTTAAATATTGACCATTATGATTATATATTTAAACTTTGTGAAGTGTGTGTGTGTGTGTGTGTATGTGTGTGTGTGTGTGTGTGTGTGTGTGTGTTATTTCTGTAACTGGAACAAAATATCTGAGAAATCAGCTTATAAGGATGAAGAGTTTATTTGGCTTATGGTTTCAGAGAGTTCAGTCCATAGTCACTTAGCTTCACATGTATGTATAATGCTACAAACCCAATAGAAATAATTGCAGTACATACTATTCTCTACCGTGCATATCCTGCTTCAAGACAGAGAAGGACTTACTCTTCCAGCTACTGGGAGGGCTGTTGACAGACAGCTTTCTGTGTCAGATTTCTCTGGGAACTGCCTTGAGTCAAACTGAAGAGAGTGACCAAGCCAGTTGTGGTGGTGCACATCTATAATCTCAGTACTTTGGAGACTAAGAAAGGAGGATCACAGGTTCGAAGCCAGCCTCAGGAATTTAGGGAAAGTCTTTCAAAAATTTAAAAAAGGGCTGGAGGTGTCGCTCAGAGATAGAATGCCCCTGGATTCAGTCCGCAGTAACACACACACACACACACACACACACACATACACACACACACACACACACACACACACACGTGACTTAACCTGCGGTTATGCCCCTTTTCAGGTGCAGCTTGCATTTAGTGACCAGTTAGTGCAGGTGCATAAATGCTCAGTCCCCTTACTTTAACTGGGGACAGTTTTAGGAGCTTATTTTGGATTTGGAGCTCCTTATATGATCTGATAAGGCCTTGTTGTGCATTTTAGCCCTTCTGTCTCTTTTTCCAATCTTACTGTCCTCCCCTCCTCTCATAGGTGTCAATCCCAGGAGGACTCCACAGTACACATCTTGCCTGACTCGGAGTCTACTTTTTAGGAAACTGAATCTATAACAGTCATGTAGGAGAATATCTATTAATATGGGAAAATATTTGAAATATAATGTTAGGAAAGCAGACCAGCTGAAACAGGAGGATGGCTGGTTTGCAGCCAGTTTCAGCAACTTAGTGAGTCCTTGTTTCAAAATAAAAAATAAAATAGGAATGGGAGTGTATCTCAGAGGCAGAATGCCCCCCCTAGGTTCAATCCCTAGTCAGTCAGTCTCTCTCTCTCTCTCTCTCTCTCTCTCTCTCTCTCTCTCTCCCTCTCTCTCTCTCAGTCTCTCTCTCTATCTCTCTCTCAGTCTGTTTCACTCTCGCTCTCGCTCTCTCAGCAGACCAGCCATTTCCAGCTATATATCCCTTTAAATCAAAATTCCTTTTGATATAAACTTCTGTAAGTGCAAGATAAACTATACAAATAATCTTTTAATTGCATAGCTGAGCTCCCATGGAATAAAAGAAAACCAGGAGATGCCAGAAATGAGGACAAAAACAGAGTGGTAATCTTTGTTAGTAGACGCTGGGGTTGCCTTTAGATAAGAGTTTCAAATTTTAACAACCATAGGCACAGAGAATGAGGTACGGGGACCAAGGGTCCTGACATAAAGCTTGGTCCCTAAAAGGGCAATACCCTCTGTAAAAAAATGGACTAGAAAAATAATCTGCATCTGGGCACAGGGAAACAACAAGGAATCTATGTGTCTCTGTATAACCTCAAGGTGGAAGAACAAGGTCCCTTTGGGAATTTAAGCAGAGACCTGGAACACATGTATAAGTTTTAGGTTTTAATTTACCTGCATGGCTTGGGAACTATTTTCCTGAGGCTTCTGGCAGAAGCAAAGCATCCCCTCTTTAAGGGGATGCTACCATAAGAGATATTCACAGAATTCTTTAAAATTTCCAAGTAAAAAAAAAAAACCTGCAGCCGGGTGTGGTGGCGCACGCTTGTAATCTCAGCATTCCGGAGGCTGAGACCGGAGGATCCCGGTTCGCGGCCAGCCTCAGCTACCTAGTGAGGCACTCTGCAACTTAGTGAGACTTGGTTTCAAAATAAAGAATAAAAAATAGGGCTGGGGTATAGCTCGGAGGTAGAATGCCCCTGAGTTCAATCCCCAGTACCGAAAAAACCAAAAACAAACAAACAAACAAACAAAAAAAAACAAAAAAAACCCCTGCAAGAGTAAGTTATGCACAGTCAGTGAGAGTCAGTGGACATAATCATCAGCAAGATTAGGAACCTAGTAATTATTTAAATGAGACTTGAGAAAATCCCTCAATATTAAGAACAAGGAGTAGCTGAGTGTGGTGGTGAACACCTATAGTTCCAGTACTTGGGAGGCCAAGACAGGAGGATTGCAGGTTTGAAGCCAGCCTCAGCAATGTAGCGAGACCCTCAGCAACTTAGGAAGATCCTGTTTCAAAAGAAAAAAAAATTAAAAAGTTTTGGGGGGTGTAGCTCGGAGGTAGAATACCCCTGGGTCCAATCCCCAATATTACAAAAAAAGGAAAGAAAAAAGGAAGGAAGGAAGGAAAAGAAGAGATGGAAATTATAACAGAAAAGCTAAAAAATGTGGATGATTGAAGGAATCATTCAACCTTTATCTAAGAAGAGTTCCAAACAGAAGCTAGAGAAAATGTGAGAAAGGTAATATTCAAAGAGATAATTCCTGAGAATTTTCCAGGATTAATGAAAGAATTAAGAAGCATGAGTTCCAAGTAAAACAAATAAAAGTCAATCTCTATATAGGCATATCATAGTTAAATTGCAGAACACCAAAAAAAAAAATCTTTAAACTTATCAGAGAGAGAGAAGACAGACTACCTACGACACAAAGGTAGACCAGAGACTTTGTAGTTACTTGAAAAGGGACCAACACACAAACACATAGGCACGGGTAAAAACTTCTTCCATAAGACCTTAAAGGCACAAGAAAGGATTAATATGTGGGACTACATTAAACTTAAGAACTTCTGTGCAGTAAAGGAAACTATCAAGAACCTCAATAGAGAGCCGATAGAATGGGAGAAGGTCTTTGTCAGCTACTCCTCTGATAGAGGACTAATATCTAGAATATACAAAGAACTCAAGAAACTCGCCGCCAAAAAAACAAACACAAAAACAACAACAACAAATAATCCAATAAAAAATGGGCAAGTGAAGCCAGGCATGGTGGCGCACACTTGTAATCTCAGTACTTGGGAGGATGAGACAGGAGGGTTGCAGGTTTGAGGCTAGCCTCAGCAATTTAGTGAGACTCAGCAACTTAGCAAGACCCTGTTTCAAAATACAATAGGGCTGGGGGTGTAGCTCAGATAGAAAGCCCCTGGGTTCCATCCCCAGTAACACACACACACACACACACACACACACACACACACACACGTACAGAATATTCATTCTTTTTGTTAGATGACTGGCCTGAACAGAGCAACTCCATTTGGTAAAGGAACCACCCACCTTCTACTTTCCCGTTGTAAAAACGACCTTCCTGATTAACCTGTAAAAACCCTCAACCTATAAGTGGTCACCAGCTCCATCCTTTCCTAAAGACTTAGCTCTGCAGTTTTTATCTAAATAAAGCCATCTCCCTCTCTCCATACCCCCCAACTTTCACTTTTAAAATATGCATGTATCATTTACACTCTTTTACCACAATACAATAAAATTAGAATTCAGGAAAAATCGATGATTAAAGAATGCACTTAGAGAGCCGGGTGTGGTGGCACACGCTTGTAATCCCAGCATTCGGGAGGCTGAGACCGGAGGATCCAGGTTCGCGGCCAGCCTCAGCTACCTAGTGAGGCACTATGCAACTTAGTAAAACTTGGTTTCGAAATAAAGAATAAAAAATAGGGCTGGGGGTATAGCTCGGAGGTAGAATGCCCCCGAGTTCAATCCCCAGTACCGCAAAAAAAAAAATGCACTTATGAAAGAAAATGGGTCATAAAACCAGATTGTGCACTATTAATTTATTTGGAAAAAAACATTTATGACATACAACTGGAAAAAGAAGTTGGAAAGAAGCACTAGCTCAGAGGTATTTCTAGTTCTTGCTTAATTTTAAAAGTGTTTTTGATATTGTTAAAGATTCCTGCTTGCTGCATGTCATCATTAGAAAAATAGACAGTAAATTTTATATAAGATAAGCCTAAACTATTGTGATAGCCTTTCAACTGCTCTTTGTTTTTCCATTATTTTTTGGGGGTAGGGGGTACTGGGTATTGAACCCAGAGGCATTCTACCACTGAGCTACACCCCTAGCCCTATTTATTTTTTATTTTGGAACAGGTCTGGCTACATTGCTGATTCTGGTCTGGAACCTGTGATCTTCCTGTCTCGGCCTCCCAAGTACTGGGATTATAGGTGTGTACCACCATGCCCAGTTTTTTTCCATTCTTGCCTCCTAATACATTCTCTTATCCTAAGCACTGGGAATAAAATCCTAATTTCTAAGCTTAGGCTTCAAGATTCTCCATGATATTGCTCCATCCTACAATTGCAGCCTTAGTTACCTCTAGCTAGTCCCAGGTTCACTCTACTCCAGCCACTGGCTTTCATTTCCTTGAGTTTTCCATGCTCTTTCCGTCCTATGCCATCACAACTGTTGCTTCTTGCACCTAGAATCCTTATTGCTCTCTTTCTCCCAACACCCTCTTTACTAAGTTCTAGGTATTTTTCATTTAATAATTGAAATACTAAATCCTTAGAGAAGCCTCTTCTGTTCCCCTTCGTCAGACTAGGCTTCCAACCCCACTTCCCGAACCGGGGATTGAACACAGGGGCATTCTACCTTTGAGCTATACTCCCAGCTCTTGTTAAAATATTTTTTGTCGCCGGGTGTGGTGGCACACGCTTGTAATCCCAACATTTGGGAGGCAGAGACCAGAGGATCCGGGTTCGCGACCAGCTTCAGCTACCTAGTGAGGCACTCTGCAACTTAGTGAGACCCGGTTTCAAAATAAAGAATAAAAGAAATAGGGCTGGGGGTGTAGCTCAGAGGTAGAATGTCCCTGGGTTCAATCCCCAGTACCTCAAAAAAAAAAGAATTTTTTTTTGTGTGTGGTACTTGGTATGGAACCTAGGGGCATTCTACCTCCAAGTTACACCTGCAGCCCTGTTTTATTCTTTTATTTTGAAACAGGGTCTCACTAAGTTGCTGAGGCTGGCCACAAACCTGTGATCCTCCTGACTCAGCCTCCCAAGTACTGGGATTACAGGCATGCACCACCATGCCTGGCTGCTGCTGCTGCTGCTGCTGCTTCTTCTTCTTCTTCTTCTTCTTCTTCTTCTTCTTCTTCTTCTTCTTCTTCTTCTTCTTCTTCTTTTTTTGGCAGTATTGGAGATGGGACCCAGGGGCATTCTACCTCCGAGCTACACCCCCAGCCCTATCTTTTATTCTTTATTTTGAAACAGGGTCTCACTAAGTAGCTGAGGCTGGCCGCAAACCCGGATCCTCCAGTCTCAGCCTCCCACGTACTGGGATTACAAGCATGTGCCACCACGCCCAGCTGTCTGGCTTCTTTTTTAAGATTTTGAAACTGGATTTCACTAAGTTGCTGAAGCTGGCCTCAAAACTGCAATCTTCCTGCCTCAACCTCACAGACAAAGTGCCATAAAGCCTGGTGTTAGACTAGGTTTGGTTCCTCTCCTAGACATTCTCAAAGCACCCATTATTTGCTTTTATAGCAGTAATAATTACTTGAAAATAGATATTTATGTGTTTATTTGGTTATGATTTGTCTCCCTTTTTATGCTGTCTTCTCCACGAGGGCAGGCACTGCATCTTGTTTGCTCACTGTTACATCCTCAGTACCTATCACTGTACCAAGCATGTAGTAAGTACTCAGTGGATATTTGTTGAGAAAGAATGTATAAATGAGTGAGTGAATGACTGAATGACTGAATTCCCACAACAGGTACAGATTATGGAATAAAGAAATGAGGTAAGGAAGTTCATGAAGAAAAAGCATATGTAGGCTATGCTATGTCACAGTTGTGGTTTTAACTTATAGTTCTCCTGGTAATGGTTAAGATTCACTGAAAATTGTTGACAGAATAAATTTCCTTTTGTACTGTTTTGTGTGTGTGTGTGTGTGTGTGTGTGTGTGTATGTGTAGCACTGGAGATTGAACCCAGGGGCTTTCTACCTCCGAGCTACATCCCTAGCCCTTTTTGTTTTTTGTTTTAGAAACAGGGAATCACTAGGCTGTTGAGAGTCTTGAGAAACTGCTGAGACTGAACCTGTACTGGGAGTACAGGCATGTACTTTTTTTTTTTTTTCAGTACTGAGGATTGAACTCAGGGGCATTCTACCTCTGAGCTACACCCCCAGCCCTATTTTTTCTTCTTTGTTTTGAAACAGAGTCTTACTAAGTTGCGGAGTGCCTCACTAGGTAGCTGAGTCTGGCCGCGAACCTGGATCCTCCGGTCTCAGCCTCCCAAATGCTCAGATTACAAGCATGCGCCACCATGCCTGGCTCCATGTACTGTTTTTTCTATATTTGATTTGGTGGACTATTTCTCTTTAAAGGGGGAAAGTACTATGAATTAAAAACAAAATAACAATATAGCCACCGTAGTTTTTCCTTCTAAGGTCAAGGATGGTGAAATAGGGTGATTTCTAGATGGATATAAATGACTGGATCACATTTCATTGTTCTTGAGGCTCTGTTTCATTATATAATTGATACAGCATGACATAACCAAAGCCCAATTCAAGTTGGCCTCAATATACTTTATCTTATCTTCCAGGGACAACTTGTACACATTCAGCTGCCTTCAGTAATAATGGTCTTTGTAATTAGGGCCAGTGCATAGGGAAAAGAGATACATTTTCCACTGACCTGCTGTTGCTCTCTAGAGAAGAAAATATTGGTTACAATTTAGACTTGCCCCCGAGTTTACCCTTTAGGTTGTAGTCTTAAATTCTTAAAATACAGCCTGTATAAAGATGCTAAGAAAGCAAAGTAGGGCACTTTTTTGGTCCTGTAACATCACAGACTGAAATGTACAAACACTAGCTTCCTTTCAGTTACTTCCCGCCCTCAACTCTTGCCCCCATAGAAGGAAGTCAATGTGGTAATTTAATTGTCAAATTCTTAGCTTACTGTTTTAATACAATTTATTTTTCTAAAATCTTGATCTAATCTATTTGATCAAGCCACAAAGTAGATATTTGGTAGTTATATATATGTAATTAACTTTATACAATATCTTCTTGAGTAGTTATTCCCTTAATTGTTAACATGGAAGCAGCAGACCTATTTTAGTTGTTCATCTCTTCAAAATTTAAACCCAGCTAACTCACAGTTCTATGATGATATGTGAGGTCTAGTCATAACAGTGTTAAAATATAATTTTTCATAAATAATCATGAAATAAACTCATGCAATAGTACATAAGAGGCAGGGGACTTTGGCACAATTCATAAAAATAGGTATGTCCAACTAAGAAGAAAAATAGTAGCCAGGCATGGTGGTGCATGTTTGTAATCCCAATACTTGGGAGGCAGGTTCATAGCCAGTCTCAGTAACATAGTGAGGCCCTCTGTAACTTAGTGAGACCCTGTTTCAAAATAAAGAATAAAATGGGGCTGGGGGTGCAGCTCAGAGGTAGAATGTCCCTAGGTTCCATCCCCAGTACCCCCCCCCCACACACACACGAAGAAGAAGAAAAATAGGAAATGAGAAATTCGAATCTGTAAATATGTTGTTTTAAAAAAATATTCCTTTAAACTGGCCTGTAATCCCAGTACTTGGGAGGTGGAGACAGGAGGATCTCAGGTTTAAGGCCAGCCTCAGGAACTTAGTGAGACCCTGTTTTGAAAGTAAAAAAATAAAAAGGGCTGAGGGTGTAGCTTGGAGGTAGAATGCTCCTAGATTCAATCCTTAGTACCATAAATAAATAAATAAATATTCCTTTAAAATGTCAAGGATTTTATTTGATTAAATATAAGCATTGTATGCCCAAAGACATAGCTAATGATTATTAGTATAGATAAAGATTGTGTGGGTGTGTGCACACACGCGTGTGCGTGCGTGCGTGTGCTGGGGATTGAATCCAGGGCTTGTGTGCTAGGCCCATGTTCTATCACTGAGCCACACCCTAGCCCCATGAAAAGCATTTTTAGACTAAATGTTCAGGTTCTGAAAGCCTGACAGAGGAAGCCAAATAATATGTATATCATGAATCATGAATAGTACTTATTTAAGTAAACATGTGGCTGGTATAATGTGTCAAAGTATTTATGATCCTTTGTTACTAGTGAATTTGAGAGCATAGGCAGAGAATGCTCTAACTCATTTGCACAAATCAATGGAAAGGCAACCAAATGAATTTTTCTGGTGATAATAAGAACCATTTTCTATGCAACTGATTGCATCATAGTCTAATTAATTGGCTAAAGTTCTTCAGACTTCAGACTACTGAACTAAGTGGATCAACTATTTAATGGTCATATTTGTTATGTAATTGATCATGTAGTAATATAATATAATTAACCTGTAAATATTCTCATTAGTATGAGAGAACGATACTTCCTAATGGAGTAATAGAAATTACCACAAATGGTCAGAATATCACTAGAATTGAATTCTGGCCCTTTCTATAAAATATGTTATAATAATAAACAGAATATAGAAATCATTAACAAAATTTTCAAAGTTTTTTTTTATTGCTATCAGTGCCACTTTACCACTTCTCCTTATTCATGCAGTTTCAGAAGAAATTAAGAAAATCCAACTCTCTTTTCATAGTCATGGTGACTTCAAGAGTTTCAGACTCTAAGGTATATGATGCTTTTGCACTGCTGCATTCCACAGGCTGGGGAAGGGTTATCAACAGCTTCCTAAAATAAAATAAAATAACCTAGAATTAGTTTCCTAAACTGATATGTTACTTTCAATAAGGCAATAGAAAGCAATATATACTACTAGAATATTTGAATACCCCTCCAACAAACCACCAATATTTAGACCATACAAATACTGGAGGAAAAATATGCCTCGTAATACAAATAGCACACCAAGTTTTTGTTTTTTAGGTTGGTTTTGTTTTGTTTTTGCCTTAGAAATCCAAGCAGTCATTGTGACTCTCTCTCTTAAGAAAAAAAAACTGACCTCATTTTTCATTGTATAAACTATGTTTATAGGCATAGAAATAGAACCATATTACTTTAAGTTTGTTGGACAGATTTGTTCCCAGTCATAATTATGTCAAGATGGAATGTAGCTGACTGATCTGAAAATTGGAATGGTCTTATAACACTTGTGTTAACACAGGTTTAGCCTGAGTCTCTACCACAGGTGTTGTTTTTGAAAATCAGGCCTGGAATTAGTTCAATACCAGATCAGTCAAACTCTCTGCTTGCTTCTGTTTCTTTCTACTACACATTGACAACAAAAATCTGATAGATTATTTGGTTTATTTTGTAGTTTGTGGCTTAGGTCCTGGATAATTGCATACTTTAGATACATTGCTGGGACAAAACATCCATAATTCTGTCATAGTAGTGGAAATCTGAATTATGCATGGGGTCAGCACATGCTGATACCTAAAGAAAATTAAATACGTCAAACACTTGTTACCTCACATTCTCAGTAGAGAAGGCATTCTCAGTAGAGAGAATTTCTTCAAAAAGTGGACAGAAAAGCTCTTTGAGATACAAATCAGTAAAGGAATCTGGCATTTTCTTAGGGATTCTTCTTGGGTACTTGAATAGAGAGCTAGTACTCAAAAACAAAACTCTTGAAAATAAATTCCTTTTTTCCTCATTTGCAAGGACTTAAATTCAGGGGACTGGGCTTATTAAAAGTATTTATTAAACATTTCTAGAGAAATTTTCTGTGACTGTTGTTGCATTTCAGCCAGGCTAGGAGAAACAGAACTTTCTGCCATAAATAATTAAGTGGCAAAATATTTTAATGAAGCTTGTAGTATTTGGTGTCTCAAAAAATTAAGTGCCCAAAACACTTAGAGTTCATCCTTTAAAGCTGTTTACAAGATAGGTTGTGTTGGAGTTAGATTTGCTTCATCCCTTATTCTATAAATGATAATATATTCACTTTAAAAAGAAAGCAAAGCTTAGTGTTGTAGCTTCATTGCACTAAAAGACTACTATAAATCAGCTCAAGAAGGAGTTCCAATGATAATGTGCACTTCTCTGTCCAGAGAGAAATAAATTCAAAAGAGACAGTTAGTGGCCACTGGAATGATCCATCTATCCCTGCATTTCTGTCTAGTCCCAAGTAGTGTGGCCTCACATACAAAAATTTTGAATAATAGAACTATGCAACTTATTTAGACTCATATGAAAAAGGAAGTATTTTAAATAGTCGGTTTTATTGTCTGCTATCTGTATAGGAATTGCATTTATTTATTTATTTACCTATTTTGCTAGGGGTGATTGAACCCAAGGATATTCTACCACCGAGCTACACCTCCAGTCATTTTTTAAAAATTTTGAAACAGGGTCTCACTAAGTTGCTGAGGGTCTCACTAAATTATTGAGGGTGGTCTTGAACCTGCAATCCTCCTGTCTCAGCTTCCCAAGTACTGGGATTACAGGTATGCACCACCATGCCTGGCTAGAAATTTATATTTAAACAAAATGAAAATTCTACAAATTCTTATCCATGTACAATTCACCGAAGTATAGGACTGTGGTATTCCCCTAGTGTCTAGCAAATTGTGAATGCTGAATTGTAAATTAGTACAACCACAATGGAGATCAGTATGGAGGTTCCTCAAAGACTAGGGATGGAATCACCATATGACCCAGCTATACCACTCCCCAATATCTTTCCAAAAGAACTGAAGTCAGAAAACTACAGCAATATATGCATATCCATGTTTAGAGTAGCACAGTTCATAATAGCCAAATTTTGGAACCAAACTAGGAATCCATCAGCAGATGAATGGATGAAAAAAATGTGGTATATACACACAATGAAAAAATTTGCTCAATAGACATAAAGAACAAAATTATGTCATTTGCAGGAAAATGGATGAAACTAGAGAACATTATGCTAAATGAGATCAGCCAGTCTCAGAATGTCAAAAGTTGTATGCTTTCTGTCATATATGGAAGCTGGAGAGAAAATAGGAAACAAAAGAACTGAGGAGCAAGACTGGTAAAATAGTGGAAAGGGATTAGGGGAGGGAGTCAGGAGAGCGGGGGGGTAAAAGGAGAATTGAGGAAGGAAACAGTTCAAATAATATTAAGTTTATTTATGAAGATATGACTATCAATTTTGTTGATATGTGCAAGGACAGAGGAAGAGGGAATGCTGTGGGATGCAGAGTGGACAGTGTTATAGGTTGTTCAAGTTAGAAACTAAAGGATGTATGTGTGAATATCAATAAACTAAAAAAGCACATTACCGATCATACAATTTCAGATAATAGCTCAGATCTAAAAGATGCTCAAATATTTAGGAAAAGTGATAAAAAACCCTTCTTGCTTCTATCTTTTTTTTTTGTGTGTGTGTGTGTGGGGGGGGTTACTGGGGATTGAACCCAGGGGCATTTTACCTCCTAGCTACACTCGCAGCCCTTTTGATTATTTCATTTTGAAACAGGGTCTTGCTAAGTTGCTGAGGGTGTCTTCTATCTTAATTAAGTTTTCTTAAGAGATAGTACCTTTCTGCACTAAATATTTACTATTTAAGTACATAATGTATAATATTTTTCATTTGTGTATAGCATTTATATCATTTAATATATAAGTACAGTATACAAATGACCTAGTACAGCCCACGTTCTATGTGGAAAAGTAACTCTGTGTGAGACTTTCATTTAATGGGTTCTGATAGATATCTGGAATGACAGCATAGCCAAAGCAGCTGCCTAAAGATTGATGGAGACAGTGAGAACTGCCAGGGAAACGGAAATTAACTCCATGGTGTGTAGATATGTGTGTGCTTTTAACAAGCGTGCAAATATCATGCAAGGCTGACTGTTCATTTAACCATCCTTTGTTGCAAAGGTTGTATGGAGGAGTAAATGCCTGAAAAAAATACAACAAAATGGACCCAATACTCCCTGAAGTTAATGTAATTTATATAACATGAGACTTTTTTTGTGTGTGTGACAAATACTTTTTTTTTTTTTTTTTTTTGCAGTACTGGGGATTGAATCCAGGGGCACTCTACCTCCGATCCACACTCCCAATCCTATTTTTATTCTTTATTTTGAAACAGGGTCTCACTAAGTTGCAGAGGGCCCCACTAGGTAGTTGAGGCTGGCCACGAACCCGGATCCTCCAGTCTCAGTCTCCCAACTACTGCGATTACAACCATGTGCCACCACACCTGGCGAGAAATACATTTTTTTTTTTTTTTGTGGTACTAGGGGTTGAACTCAGAGGCATTCTACCTCCGAGCTATACCCCCAGCCCTATTTTTTTTTTTATTCTTTATTTTGAAACCGGGTCTCACTAAGTTGCGGAGTGCCTCACTAGGTAGCTGAGGCTGGCCGCGAACCCGGATCCTCCGGTCTCAGCCTCCCGAATGCTGGGATTACAAGCGTGCGCCACCACGCCCGGCTCGAGAAATACATTTTTGAAGTGGTGTAAATAATGAGAAAATATTTGGTTTTTATTCATCTCAGATCATTATGAGTTAATTGCATCTACCACAGTGATCAATAATAAGCTATTTATGTACATTTGGTCATTTACACATATCTATGTACATTTGCTCCCCAAGCCTAATTCAAAATGTTCATGAGTTAGAAAGGGCCACTGCAACCAACCAATATATTCTTGCTGCTAACATCCACATGAAAAGTGCACAAAGCAGTGAGATATTTAGATATTTTATCTCATACACAACAGGTTCCGTCAATTCCCTTTATAAAGAATTTGTTTGAGAGACAGGACTGATTTACCCATGCTTCGGGAGAAACATTTTATATCAGCATTCCACTGTATGTGTTGTTTTGGCAACATGCTTTGAACCTATGTAATAAAAAGGTTATGTTTGAGAATATAAAAATATTTAACTGAATTATTCCATTGTCTGTATTATTTCTAAATGTTTCCACACAACCTAAGGATCTAATGATAAATTAGCTGTTAGAATTTTTTAAGTAATCAATGACAAGTCTTAATTTTAGATGAACATTATCAAATTTTACCTTATAGTTCCACAATATCCACAGAGATTATAGATATTGCTTCTCTTATATCATCACTGTACAAAAATAATCACACACAAGACTTACAACTTAAGGGATTTTCACCTCTACCTATTTTTTTTCTGACAGATAAACTGTATTTGAATGTTAAGGATTATATTTTGATGTTATCACTCACTCTGAATGAATAGATGAAAAGTAGAAAAAACATCTAGGCATTTCCAAACATTTATATTTATAGTATATAGATCAAATATCTGAATGATTAACTGAAATTTCACTTTTCTTAGGACTTCAGGTGATGATGCAAAATAACTTTTAAAAGATAATTAAAAGACCCAAAAAAAGTCAACCAAAAAACTTATAGAACTGATCAACAAATTCAGCAAAGTGTCTGGATACAAAATCAATCTTAAAAAATCAGAAGCTTTCCTGTATGCCAACCATAAATCCACTGAAAAAGAAATCCAGAAAACAATTCCACTCACAATAGCACCCCCCAAAATAAAATACTTAGGGATAAACCTAACCAAAGAGGTAAAAGACCTCTATAAGGAAAACTATAAAAAGTTGAAAAAAGAAATCAATGAAGACTTTAGAAGATGGAAAGATCTTCTATGCTCTTGGATAGGCAGAACAAATATCATCAAAATGGCCATCCTCCCAAAAGCGATCTACAGATTCAATGCAATACCCATGAAATTACCAAGGTCACTCTTCACAGACATAGAAAAATCAGTCCTTAAATTCATATGCAACAACAAAAAGCCCAGTAGCCAAAGTAGTACAAGAACCATGCAGGAGGTATTACATTACCTGACTTCAAACTCTACTACAAAGCCACAGTAATAAAAACAGCATGGTGTTGGCACAAAAACAGATACATAGACCAATGGAGCAGAATAGAAGATTCAGAAACAATCCCACACACTTACAGTCAATTGATTTTTGACAAAGGAGCCAAAAATATACACTGGAAAAGAGATAGCCTCTTTAACAAATGGTGTTGGCAAAACTGGTTAACCATATGCAGGGAAATGGAAATAAACCCCACTTTCTCACCCTGCACAAGAGTCAACTCAAGGTGGATCAAAGATCTGGAAGTTAGGCCAGAAACCTTGCAGCTACTTGAAGAGGGCATAGGTCCAACACTTCAACATATAGGCACAGGTAAAAACTTTCTCAACAAGACCTCAAAAGCACAAGCAACTCAAAGGAAGATCAATACATGGGATTGCATTAAACTGAAGAGTTTCTGTGCAGCAAAGGAAACTATCAAGAACCTCAACAGAGAGCCTACAGAGTGGGAGAAGATTTTTGCCAATTACTCTACAGATAGAGGTCTAATATCTAGGATATACAAAGAACTCAAGAAAATCACAGTCAAGAAAACAAATAACCCAATCAAAAAATGGGCAAAAGCTCTAAATAGACACCTCACAAAAGAAGAAATACAAATGGCCAATAAATGTATGAGGAAATGTTCTACATCATTAGTAATCAGAGATGCAAGTTAAAACTACCTTGAGATTTCACCTAACTCCAATCAGAATGGCAATCATAAAAAATACAAACAACAACAAATGCTGGCGAGGTATGGACAAGTGGGAACCCTAATACATTGTTGGTGGGATTGCAAATTAGTGTAACCACTTTGAAAAACAGTATGGAGGATCCTCAGACGAATGGGAATGAACCTGCCATATGATCCAGCAATACCACTTCTGGGTATCTACCCAAAAGAATGCAAACCAAACTATTAGACCGACGCATGTGTACTTATGTTTATAGCTGCACAATTCACAATTGCCAAACTATGGAAACAGCCAAGATGTCCGACAGATGAATGGATTACAAAACTATGGGATATGTACACAGTGGAATTTTACCCAGCCATAAAGAAGAACAAAATCATATTATTTGCAGGGAAATGGATGCAACTGGAAAACATTATGTTAAGTGAGATTAGTCAGTCACAAAGAGTAAAAAAGCATATGTTCTCCCTGATATGCAGATGGTAGGAATAAGATGGGGCATAAGAGGGACTGCAGATGAAAAAGGAGAAACCTTAGATAAGCAAAGAAATTGACTTAACTGAAGGTGATGAATGGGGGTTGGGGGGAAGGGGAACACCCTAATGCACATGATGTACTTTCACAAATATATCAAAGTCAATCACTAAACTGAACTTGAGAAGGAGGGAGGGCAAGGGAGTGGGGTGGGAATTGAGGAAGGGGTTAAATGAGAAATGTGTGCCTATATGCCTTTATCAGCTCGTACCTAACAAAAATGTATGATTACAATGCACCAATTAATAAAAAGAGAGAGAAAAAAGATAATTAAAAGATTTAAAAACACTTCAAAAAGATTATTGACTAAAGACTTATTAATATTATAATACATTATTCTAAGTTTTACTCACTTATTAGGAGTACGAAGATCAAGGACCATTTCCTGGACATCTATTTTAATTTCAGAGGGGTTTGTATTTGGCAGTTGAATTTTAACCTGAGAGAAAATGAGAAGAAAAATATTATTATCTTGGAGATGAGTTAATTTGAACAACGTAATAATATATGAGGCAGGGAGAACTAATATTTATTAAGTGCCAACTATATGTTAAGCTATCCTTTTTCTTATATTGATTTTGAGAAGGGATTATTATTTCCATTTTACAGATGGAGAAACAGAGAGGTAGAGTAAGTGTTCAAGGGCTATTGTCTATGATTTGACTAAGGTTGGTCTGACTCCAAAGTGATATAAAAGCATTGCAGTTACTTGCCTGTGCTCTTCATTTTCTGAAATGTACTGCTAGAGTGGTGGGGACTTTTGATCACCTGTACACAGTGGGCAATTTGTATAAAAATGTTTAGTTGTATAATTTGGTGATGCCATCCTATAATCTCCTGGTAAAAACTCTCATACCACTCTCATACTTTTTATATGAAATGTCTAGAATAGTCAAATCCATAGAGACAGAATAGATTGGAGATTGTCAGGGGCTAAAGGGATGAAGAAAATGGAACTGGCTGCTTAATAGGTATGATATCTCCTTTGGGGTTGATCAAAATGTTCTGGAACTATATAGTGGTGATGGCTGCACAACATTGTGAATGTACTAAATATCACTAATGGTAAATGTGTATTTTACCCAATACAATGTCTCATAGCTCTAATATTTATATATAAATATTGTGAACATACATATATATGTGTATATAATGACATAGTATACATTTTCCATAAACAAGCTGGGCTCAGTGGCCCACACTTGTATCCAATACTTGGGAGCCCAAGACAGGAGGTTTGTGGGTTCAAGGGCAGCCTCAGCAACATAGCAGGACTCTCAGCAATCTGATGAGACCCTGCTTCAAAAATAAAAAGGGCTGGGAATATAGCTCAGAGGTAGAATGCCCCCGGGTTCAATCCTCAGTACCCAAAAAGCTCAAACAACAACAACGAACAAAAACAAAAAGAAAGAAAGAAATATGGAAATATGCAACCTAAGTTAAGTTATGAAGCCTTGTCTAAAATAAGCTAGAAGGCTTGAAAAGCTTGGATATCTGGAGATTTCATGGCTGAAATGGCCAGAATGAAAGCAGTAAGGTATAAAAGAAATGCATATCAAATAATTAATTGGACAAATGTATGTGGGCCAATACATGTTTGTGAATTATATTTTACTTAATCAAATCTGTATTTAGACAAATATTTGTAAATAGAGTTCTAGAGTTGCTCCTATCTAAATACTTCCTGTGGATAATATTGTCATTAAACAAAGAATTACCTTCTAATGTATATTTAAAAAATTCAGAGCTGCATAAATGGAGATGTTTTAAGTGAAAGAAATAGAACATTTCTCAAAGAGGCAGTGGTAGGTGCTCTGACTCAGAGTAAATAAGAAATCTATAGGACAAAAAATGTCCCACTTTTACTGTGTTACATTCAGGTCAGATAGTCAAATTCAGATGCTCTTTAACATCTCATGTTGACTCATATCATCTGAATCAAGGGACAGAAATATTTGTTTTATCTACTGTGAAATGTTTAGATCTTTCAAGGTAAGATATCCCTAGGACTGAGATATTAATTTATGAAGGAAATTAATTATGATTAATATGAAATTTAGATACAAATTTTAAGTATAATGTCAAAGTGGTTCCTTTTCTTGTGGTACTGGAGATTGAACCCAGGGGCATTCTTCATCTGAGCTATACCCCTAACCCTATTTTATTTTGAAACCTGGTCTATCTAAGTTGTGGAGGGGCTCACTAAGTTGCTGAGGCTGACCTCCAACATGTGACTTTCTTGTTTCAGCCTCCCAAGTACTGGTATTACAGGCATGCACCACCATACTCGGCTAAAGTGGTTCTTAAATCATTTGTGTTCTTGTGAAGAGTAATTCAGAAACAATTAATTTTTCCTCTTAAGGAAATTAAAATTGCATACTAAAATGGTTTCAGAGAAGGAACAGGAAAAGGGACAGATTAGGTGGAATGGTGCACATGAATATCTCACAAGACAAAAAAATTCCATGAAGAATCTTAACAGAAAAAACTTTCTGAAACATGAATAAAACTTTCTTAGTAATTAATACTTTAAATGCATACCAGAAAAATAGACATGAGTATTAATTGACCTTTGTGCTTAAGCCCTAACTTGTTAAACATTAGTACATACAGGATGACCAAACAACTTTGAAGGTATTGCTCTTTTTTTTGATCCTGGGAAATGACCCTGAGACATTTTACTTTCAAGCTATACCCTTGGCCCTTTTTATTTCTTATTTTTTGAAACAGAGTCTTACTAGGTTAATGAGAGTCTTGTTAATTTCCTGAGGCTGGCCTCAATCCTCTGATCCTCATGCCTCAGCCTCCCAAGTACTGGTTTACAAGTATGCACCACCATGCCCAGCTGATGTTCTTTTCTTTGTACAGGAGGCAAGTTTATTCATTTTAAATAATTCATTACTTTAATAATTAAACTTGGGAAAACTGCTAACACCTCATGGGGAAACTTTCAACTTTTAACGAGCTCAAATTTTGGACTTGGACTTTGGTTTAAATTCTAGTTTTGTCACTTATTTGTTATTTATTGCTTATTAGTTACCTACTACATAACCAATTACCCCCACATTTCTGACTCAAGACAAACATTTCTTATTCCTCACATTTTCTATGGATCAGAAATTTGGGAGAGGGTTATCTAGGTGCCTATGCCCTAGGTATCTTATGAGGTTGTAGTCAATGTATCAGCTGAGTCTGCAGAGATCTGAAGGCTTCATTGGGCCCAGTGGCTGTGCGTCTAAGACCCTCACACACATGGCTGTTGGCAGGTAGCCTCAGATCTTTACCACAAGGACTTCTCCAAGGGTTGCTTGAGTGCCTTATGACTTAACAGCTGTCTTCTCCCCATAACAAATGATCCAAACATCAAGGTAGAAACAATGCCTTTTGAAAATGCAGCCTCAGAAATCACACTCATTCATTTTTATTATATCTTATTCATCATACAGGTCAGCCCTATTCAATATGGCAGGGGACTATACAAAGGGAAGAATATTAGGAGTGAGCATCATTGGAGGCCATCTTGGAAGCTGGCTACCACAGAACCCGTAAGTAACTAGTTCAAACAGCTGCCTTCAGGTGTACTAAATAAAAAGCAAATAGGAAAAAGCAATAGGTCCACTAATTTTTAAGGTTTGTGAGATCCTTTTCACTTTCAGCTTGTCTTTAGGCAAGTAGTCAAAAACTATTCAGTTGCTGCCTGGGAATTCACTTTGAAGCCTTCCTGGAAAGAGACAGAGGTATGTCAAAGTGATTGCAAAATATTTTCAAAGACATGGTGGCATACATCTGTAAACCCAGTAATTGGTAGGCTGAGACAGGAGGATCACAGGTTCAAGGCCAGCCTCATCAACTTAGTGAGATTTTCAGCAACCTAGTAAGATCCTGTTTCAAAAACAAAAAATAAAAAGGGATGGGGGTGTAGCTTGAAAGTAGAATGCCCCTGAGTTCAATCACCAGTACCAAAAAAATCACTGATTTTTATTACCAAGTATTATGTATAAGACAACCTGTACCCTTATTCCATTCTTGGTTTTAAAAGTCCATCTCTCAATTTATCTGTATCTCCTGATGGGAAACTTTCATTTTCAACTCTGATGATTTCAGTATTATTTAACATTTTAAATATATGTTGCATTCACAATCAGAAATATATTAAGTTTATACCATTAGATTAGTTTTTAAGGAGATATTTGTCCCTCCCCCCTACCACCATCATTACAAAGGAGTACCATGATATTAACTATAAATGTGTGTGTTGTTGAGAGAATTGTTAGAAATTTAATTGAAGGTTTACTGTGCTGCCTGGAGTTGATAATAAGGAAACATATTACAGCTCAAATATTCTTCTCCCTGCTGCATGATCTGATATATAACCAATCAAACAAGGTCAGCATAATCAGGAAGCCTAGCAAAACAAAACAAAACAGGTGTCTATCCTCTGGGATTTAAAATGGTCATTTCATTATCAAGTAGATCAATCTATTTACTAATTAAAAGTAAATGAATATGACTGTCTTAACCGTAGGACAGAAATCAGGGTTTGAGAAGCAAACCATTAAAGAAGCCAGCAAATTCTCAGAGGATGAGCAGACACAGCTCCAAATAACCTATAGCCCTTTCTGAGATAAATATGTATGATAAACATGTGTGTCCTGGTCAGGGCTGCCAGATGTTGACTGACTTCTACCCTGTCCCTGACTCTTCCCCTCTTCTCAGTGAGACAGGGATGGGAAGAAGACTTGTATCCCAAAGAGGAGGTAACAACAGAAAAAAAATACAGGATTAATGGCTTGTTTGTTAGGTCACTTTGAATGTCCCCTTATCAAAGTAGGAGCACAAAAATAGTATGTATCCATTCTAGCTCAAACAATATGGTTCTCCTAGAACAAACAATATGGTTACTAGGCAGAATGTCAACTCTAGCCCCATTCAGTTCTGGGTTTGTAGTGAGTCCATTGTTCAACAACCTTTGAGTGTACTATATCCCTAATAAACTCATCCCAATTCCTGTCACAAATAGTTCTAATGGAGAATCCAGGCTATCTTCCAACATACCTTTGATCATTTTGTTACTTTTCCCCTACTCCTTAATTGATACCCAAAAGGCCCAGAGCCCGTTCCCAGTCAGGTTTCCATTCTTTCCTGCCTTGTTTCTATGATGGATTTTTTCCTTCCTCCATCATTGTTTGTGCCTATAAAGCCATGCCACATTTCCAACCTCACTGATTCAGCTCCCCTTGGTTTGCAATACCTGGCCTAGAACTGTGGTGAGAACTTTGAATGTCTCCATTTTGAACTGTCTTTCATTGTTTACTTCATCCCAATGATCCATATTCTGTCCCCAGTCAGCCTCACTCCTGCAAGTTCCATGGCATCCCTCTCAGATCCCTTCCCCAAACACACACACACAGACACAAACACAATTCATGGAAAAATGGCACTCTGTGGTAGTTTGTTCTAACACCTGCAGAGAACAAACACCATCACCTCTGGAAATCTTCCTGAGTTCCACATAGATTGCTCTTTCCATTTTTTTTTGTACTGGGGACGGAATCCAGGGGCTTTCTACCTGTGAGTCATACCCTCAGGCTTTTCATTTTTTATTTTGAAACAGGGCCTAAGATGCTGAGGCTGGCTTCAAACCTGTGATCCTCCTGTCTCAGCGTCCCAAGTATTGGGATTACAGGTGTGTGTCACTGCACCTGGCTTATGTTGGTATTTCTAACAGCCTGCTGGACCTCTCCACCAAGATTTTCCACAAGCACTTCAATCTCAGTATAACTAAAACCTACTAACATTCTTTTAGAACTTTGCCTCTGATTTGCATTCCATATCCCACACCCACAACACATAACGCCACCTTTTGATTGCTTATTGACCTTCCAAAAGTAATAGATGGTAAATGTAAAAGCAAACTGGAAAATTCAGATGAACAAAGAAACAAAAAGCATTGCTAAAAAGCATTCTATTTAGAGGAAAAGTTACATTCCCATTATTTGAATTAAAGCAGTAATTATTCACTTAAAGCTAGAAATCAGACTCCTATGTCTCCTTTACAGATCACATTCAACTACCTTCCAAGTCCTGCCAGTACCAACACCATTCTTTCCTCTCCATCCCACCACCACACTCCCCTCTCACTTCTCTCATCTGGACTAGAGCAATTGCCTACCACCAGTTTTCCCAAACTCACATTTATCTCCTGTCATAATCACCACTAAATTCTATTTTCATACTGCCACCAGAATTGTTCTCAAAATGTATCCAACATTGAACTCACCCACTTTTAAAATATTTACTAACACCAATGCCCAAAAAATATATTCCCAACTTCATGGTATCAATATTCTTAGGAGTCCATAGTAAAATTCCATATACTGGATAGCTTAAAGAACAGAATTTATTTTTCTCACAGTTCTGGAGGCTGAAAGGCAAAGATCAAGGTGCTAGCATGGTTGGGTTTTAGCCACCTGCATGTGGCTGCCAATTCCCTGTGTCCTCACATGGTGGGAAGAGAGTGGGCAAGATCTTCTTATAAGGTCACAAATCCCTTTATGGGGGCCCCACCCTCATGACCTCATCTAAGCCTAATTAATACTCAAAGGCCCTATTTCCAAATTACATCACATTGGAAGTTTAAGGGCTTCGGCATATGAATTTTTAGGAGACATAAATCAGTTCAGAGCACATGGTATGACATTCAAGGCCTTTCACAACTATCCCAAAGATGCTTTTTGTTTTATTTTCTATATTCATATCAGAATTTTTGGGCTCCCAGAACATCACGGATAGGTTTCTTGGGGAGAGAGAGAGAGATACTGAGGATTGAATCCAGGCACAATCTATCTCTGAGCTACAACCCTAGCTTTCTCTTATTTTTTTTTAATTTTGAAACAGGTTCTTCCTAAGTTGCTGAAGCTGTGCTCGAGCCTGTGATCCTCCTGTCTCAGCCTCCCAAGTACTGGGATTACAGGCATGCATCACCACACCCTGCTAGATGGTGTGCTTTAAGAACTATTTGTTCAACACCCTGGTGAGGCCCTGTTTCAAAATAATAATAAAATAGCAGCTCGGAGGTAGAATGACTTTTAGTCCAATCTCCAGAAACACACACACACACACGTGCACGTGTATATGCCCACAGAGTTATTTGTGCTGGGAATGGTGGCATGCACCTGTAATCTCAGTACTTGGGAGGCTGAGACAGGAGGATCACAGGTTCAAGACCAGTCTCAGCAACTTAGCTGAGATCCTTAGCAACCTAGTAAGATCTTGCTTCAAAATAAAAAATAAAAAAGGTCTGGGGAAGCCGGGTGTGGTGGCGCACGCTTGTAATCCCAGCATTCGGGAGGCTGAGACCGGAGGATCCAGGTTCGCGGCCAGACTCAGCTACCTAGTGAGGCACTCCGCAACTTAGTAAGAGACTCGGTTTCAAAGTAAAGAATAAAAAATAGGGCTGGGGGTATAGCTCGGAGGTAGAACGCCCCTGCGTTCAATCCCCAGTACCGCAAAAAAAAAAAAAAAAAAAAAAAAAAAAGGTCTGGGGATGTAGCTCAGAGGTAGAATGCCCCTGGGTTCAATCCCTAGTACCAAAACAAACAAACACAACAACAACAAAAAAACACTATCTACTTTCATAGAGTTGTCTTTGCTCATTCTGTTCACTTTGTTTAGAAAGCTTTTCACCCTTTCTTGCCTGACAAACTATTATCTGTCCTTTAAATGCTTGAGTCAAATGCTACCCATATTGATAAGTCAGCTTGAACTTCCCCTCTGCACTGGTCACTTTGCATATATGCAAATTCAAATAGCCTAGGTTCAAATCTACCAAATTCTAAGTATGTGACCTTAACTCATTTGTGCTTCAGTAATCTCATCTGTTAAATAGGAGTAATAACAACATCCATCTATTTCATAAGGTTGGTGTGACAATTAATGAGTCACTATGTTATGTTCTTAGAGAAATGCTTGGCATCTAATATGCATTATATAAATTGTTTGCCATTATTATTATATCATATTAAGAAAAAGTAAAAAACAGAACAAAAATGTTAATTCATACTGTATAAATGTAGGGAAATGTCTCTACTATGCCACTCTTGTGACCTTGCACTATCCACATAGGCCATGTAGGCAAGTCAACTACTGTGTGACGGGGGTCTTGGCAGAACATCCTGTGTTTCTCCTGGAACATGGGAAGATAGGCAGTCTCTGAGGAGTGCTTTAGTGCTGTTTTTAATCTGTTTTTCTACGTGTGGGAAGCTCCCTATCTTGTAGGAGGGTGCCATGAGACAGTTTCTCATCCTACTTTCCAGGTCCAGTAAGGCATAGAACTTTCTACCTCACTCTCCTCGGCTTTAGATGCAGTCTATACAAAAGCTAGTTGCAGTCTAAAGTTGGATCTTCAGCAACAGACTAACCTGCTGTTCATGTTACCTGCCACTGCATCCCTTCGGTTCAGTATCATCCTGTGGTCAAAGGAATATGAAGAGCTGACACTATATTGATCTTGCTAATGCTGTCTGTGTAAGTAATAAACTATTTCCTTTCGGGGTCATTTTTTCTTTATTAGATGAATCAATGAGAGTATGGCAAGCCCATCTAGTAGCTCCCACAGAACCGCTACTTATGGACTGCTTGAAGTCTTGATAATTAGTTTTATGAGAGAAGAACCTTGTCTATTTTGTTCAACACTGTATATTCAGTATCTGTTCTATAGTGTCTGGCACATAGTAAGTGCTCAATAAATGTGTTGGGTTAAAAAACATAGCCAACAGTGATGCATATACACTTAAGGATATATTCAAACCTATTACAATAGGATCCTTGTGGGGGAAGGATGGAGAATAGAAACTGATAGAGGATGAAAAAGGACAATAAAAGAAAACAAAACTAGGTATGGGTCTTTTTTTTTTTTTTCGGTACTGGGGATTGAACTCAGTAGCATTCTACCTCCAAGCTATACTCCCAGCCCTATTTTTATTATTTATATTGAAACAGGGTCTCACTAAGTTGAGGAATGCCTCACTAGATAGCTGAGGCTGGCCGAGAACCCGGATCCTCCAGTTTCAGCCTCCCAAATACTGGGAATACAAGTGTGACCACCACGCCTGGCTCTGGGTCTTCTATTCATAAGGTGTAAATAAAAACAAATGTCACCTACAAAGAAGCCCAGTAGCTCTCTTATTATTCTTCCCTTAATTTACATGAGTATTATTTGATATTTTATAAGCCTGACCCTAGTTTCTCAACTATAATATAAGGAGGAGAGAGAGCCTAGATCAGCATTCTTCAAACTGGATCCCAAGGAGCCCCTGCTATTCTCATAAAAGATGCCTTATGGGTGGTAGTACTTTTTTAACCAAAGAAATGGTATATTTATATGTTTGATGTATTGGAATGTCTCATGAAATTATATTTGAAGAAAAGACTCAATGGCTAAAAAATAAATCTGTAAACAATGGGCTTGGCTCTATCTAAAAAATACCTAAATATAGATCAAAGCAAGGGGGACTTGGTAGCCACAAACTTGAGAATGAAGCAGCAGAGAGTAACAATAGGGCAGGTAGGATTTGGAGAATGGGACTCTTTAAGTTTGGGTTTAGAAAGAAAATTTGTTGAAGATAGGCATATTATTAATTCAAAATTTTGTTTAGAACTATTTCTTTGATTTAGGATTCATAAACCTTGCATTCTTACTTGGAATTTGGGACAGGTTAAAGAAAAGTGTGATCCTTATGAATTTTTAAAGCTCAAATCATTCCTTGTACTTAAACAGACTGTACTTCTATTACCTCCTTCAGCTTAAGTGAGGGTTTAAGCAAAGGTATTCTTAAAATCTCTGGATTGGATTGTGACATACAGTCATGTATGAGACCCAAATATAATATTCAACCACTCCTAAGGTACAATTTTACTCACATTTTAATGTTTTTTGATATTGGAATGAATCACAAAATCAATGTGTACATTTCATGTGGTAGTGTGCCTATTATCCCTCTAAAGCATTGTTATTAAATAAATGGCACATTTATAATTTGATGATATCTTAGATTCGGGAAAACACCATATTATCAATAGGAATAATAAGCATATAAATTTGAGCAAGAAATAATTGAGGTAGAGCCAACAATCTTTTTACTCTGAGTCATACAGTGGGGTTAAACAATGATATTGGATGTCACTATTAATATGCTTACAGGATAAAACTCAAGCTACAAATTAGGGATTTATTTACTTATTTATTTATTTTTGTGGTGTTAGAGATCAAACCCAGGACACATGCTAGACAAGTGCTCTACTCTGACCTATACATCTCCAATACAAATCAGGGCTTTGCTATCTTTGGTTTTTGTTTTTGTTTTTTGGGGTTTTTTTTCCGGTACTGGGGATTGAACTCAGGGGCATTCTACCTCTGAGCTATATTCCCAGCCCTATTTTTTATTCTTTATTTTGAAACTGGGTCTCGCTAAGTTTCGGAGTGCCTTACTAGGTAGCTGAGGCTGGCCTTGAACCCGGATCTTCTGGTCTCAGCTTCCCGAATGCTGGGATTACAAGCATGCGCCACCACGCCCGGCTAGGACTTTGCTATCTTTGATGAGAGTCAGCTTACCAGTAAACTATTGCTTGCATTTATATTCTTGATTCTTGTTATACTACTACTTACTCAAATTTGCCATGCTATCTCATGCCTGGATACCTTTCCACATGCTCTTACTTCTGTTTAGAACCCACTTGGAATGTTGTCTACTATAGAAATCCTATCTGCCCAATCCAGTTAGTTGGTCCCTTTCTGTTTTATATTACCACGTACACGATCTATGCTTCTACATATGTACTTACCACACTCGACTGCAATGATTTATTAGGTGTATAGCTCCTTTATTGTAGATTCCTTGAGGAAGATATACTATTTCTTATTTATCTTTATATTGCAATTCTTAGGACAGTACTTGGTATGTAATAACATTCACTCTGTGTGTGTGTGTGTGTGTGTGTGTTTGTGTGTGTGTGTGTATGTTGCTGAGGAGTGAACCCAGAGGCATTCTGCCTCCAAGCTACACCCCCAGCCCTATTTTATTTAGAAACAGGATCTCGCTAAGTTCCTGAGAGCCTCGCTAAGCTGGCTCCAAACCTGTGATTCTCCTATCTCAGCCTCTCAAGTACTGAGATTACAGGCATGTACCACCATGCCCAACCTCACTAAGTATGTAAAGAATGAATAAATGGGGTTGGGGATGTAGCTCAGTGGTAGAGTGCTAGCCTAGTATGTACAAGGCCCAGTATGCAGTAGACATAAAAAATGGGGAAGGGGAGAAGTGACTTTACCACCAGCACCCCACAAAAAAGAGGTTGAGTAAGTGAAGAAATAAAGATAAATAAACAGAAAGAAAGAAAAGCAAAATAAAAAGAACAATATAAAAGTGGTGAAAAGCTAAAGCACTGAGATATGTTTGATTTGCCACTGCCTTTTTGTGGTGTCCAAGCCTTATCCAAACTCTCAGGACTCCTAGTAGACTTATAATTCCCTATGCTGAGCTTGTTAATAATACAATTAGTTCATTTATGTTAGTTTTGTCTCCTTGGTCAATTGTATATTCACTAGAGGGAAAGATTGGGTCTTCTATATATACTTACTGAGTTTTAGATAAACTGAATATTCCTCTTATAAGGTATGATTTAGTCTCCAAAGTTCTTCTTTATTAGAGATATTTTTATTATTAAAACTAGTAAAATTTACATGAGAGAAATGGAAATGCTCACAATAGTTTTATTTATTTAGGGCCTGGAATTTCTCCAGAGCTTAGAGCAATCCCCAACACTAGACATCAAAAACATAATGTTACAGTAATTTAAGAGAGAGGAATTTGAATATTACTGGTAAAACCCTGGGAGTTAATTACTTCAAGATCACTTGAAACCTTAACTCATTAGAGTTTGAAAAATCTCCTGTGGTACTTAAAGTCACTATTCCCATTATGTTACTTGATTCAATTGAATGTCTTAGATTTGGCTAATAAGAGAAAACTTGAAGTTCATGCCAAAGAGAGATTCCATTCATTTGTTTAAAGAAAAAAATCTTAAGCATCTCCTATGGGCACCTTAGTATTATTTATTGTAAGAGAACAGGTGAAAAGATAGAAGCATAGCCCCAATCTAAAAAAAATATTTTAACACCAGAATTATTGTATATTTTGCAAAAATGGGTTGATTTCTACTCTTTAGTTTAAGTCCATAGTTTTTAACAAGATAATTAGGAGGATTAAATAAAGAAAAGTAAAGTGGAATTGTTGCTATTGTTATTGTTGTTGTATATAAACTGTGACTTGGCAAAGGATACTCCCCAGCATGGTGCGGTGTCATTCAAATACGGAAGTTGACAACATTTTAGATTCCTTCTTAGTAGTTTCAGATGTTCAGATCCGAAAAATTAAGAAGAAAATAGCTTTTTAAATCCCTCATTGCAGGCTGAGTCATTACAAGAAATAAGAGATAAGTCAAATTCAGGGAAGGTAATATTTCATTCTGATTGCCTGCCAGCTCATCAGAAGGTAATAACCAGTCAGACAGCATGTATGGAACAGGAATAGGATGAAAGAATATTCAGTCCAATCAGATTTGGTAGTTTCAGTAGGACTAGAAATCATGGATTGTGTCATATGATTTTATTATGTTTACTTGTAAATCTTGTTCAACATGTATAAACTGAGTTGATTTTGCACATGTTATCAATTTTGTCAATTATTCCCCTAGTACCTGAAACATAGCAACCTCCATTTGTAACAAGTTTACAGTCTTGCCTACAATATGATGTATAAAGCTGTCAGTTAAGTGAGCTATAATGGTCATATAGAAAACAGGGAAGGGGAGGAGTGGCTTACCGTTAGCTCCTGACAGCATGCTGTTGATGAATCCTTTCTTGTCAATCCTAGGTATATATCCTCAGTTCCCACCTGCTGTTTAAATATAATCTCATACCTGAAAAAAGTCAATGATAATAGACTCAAATGGAAGAGCAATTTCCTGTCACAGAGCAGAAAACTAGAAACTTAAAAGGATAAGCTATTACAAAAAGTAAAAGGAATAAATAAAGTGCTTGCTATTTTTCAGAAATATAGTAGAAAGGAATAGAAGTCTAGAGATGAAGTAAAAATACCAAATGCTGAAGAAATGGATTGTTACATTGTACACTTATATTTTTAAAATAAATCATAACTGTTTTAGAGGTATATGAATAAAACGGACTAAGGGAGTATCTAATAAGATTCTAATAAGATTAAAAGTAGAAAGGGAATAAGATGGCCCATTCCTAGAATATAGTGGCTCACAAAAATACAGGGCCCATAACCCAGGGTTTGATAGATAGACAGATAGACAGATAGACAGACAGACAGACAGACAGACAGATAGATAGATAGATAGGCAGGCAGGCAGACAGACAGACAGACACAGATAGATAGATAGATAGATAGATAGATAGATAGATAGATAGATAGATAGGTAGGTAGATAGATAGAATCCCTCTTCTGCTAATTTTAAACCCCAAAGCCAGGCTTGGTGGCACACATCCATAATCCCAGTACTTGGGAGGCTGAGACAGGAGGATAGCAGGTTTGGGTCAAGCCGCCGCAACTTAGCAAGACCCTCAGCAACATAGTGAGACCCTGTTTCAATTTTTTTTTTTTTTTTTGCGGTACTGGGGATTGAGCTCAGGGGCATTCTACCTCTGAGCTACACCCCCAGTCCTATTTTTTATTCTTTATTTTGAAACCAGGTCTCACTAAGTTGCGGAGTGCCTCACTAGATAGCTGAGGCTGACTGCGAACCCGGATCCTCTGGTCTCAGCCTCCCGAATGCTGGGATTACAAGCGTGCGCCACCACGCCCGGCTACAAATTTTTAAAAATTAGAAAGACTGAAGGTATAGTTTGAAGGTAGAATATCCCTGGGTTCAATCCCCAGTACAAAAAAAATGGAATACTATTAGAAAATCCAGGTTTAGTACTGTCTGTCATTAACTGTATGATAATGACAAGTCACAAACTCATAGGGTCTTAGCTTTTACATTTGTAAGATTCTTAAGGAGGGTGGGTGAAAACTAAATAATTTGAATGGTCTTTTCCATTTCTACGACTCTACACTGCTAATGCAGTCAGCACAGCTACACTAGAGCATTTAGAATCTGGTCCTACATAATTATTAGTTCGATGAAAGTTTTTCCTGATATTTCACACCACACATGCAATTCACAAATCTCTCCTCCCTCTTAAATTGGTGCTCTTATGGATAGAATGGGTTCATAGAAGCACCCAGCCAAAAGGCACACCATCTTCATAATAAATGAAACATTTACAAATTCTCTTAGTTTCTTTTTCTTTTCTCTTTTTCAGAGCGGATGATTGAACCCAGGGACTCATTCATGTGCGGCAAGTGCTCCAGCACTTAGCTACACCCCCAGCCCTAAAAATTATATTTCTGTTTAACTAGATGAAACTTCTGATGATTTGCAAATAGGAATGCTCAAGAACAAACAAACAAAACAAGAGAGATTTCCCTAAATTGGAACAGGACTAGCAATAAGTAGCTATTTGATGTGGGGCAATTTTCTCTTAATAGGCTATAATGCCTATCAAGTATTTGAAAAGGTGAAACCAGGTTAAAACAAAACAGAAAGGATTGATCCATATGCTCGTGGGTCCCAGATGGATTTGCTCATTTCTGCTCTTATCCTGAACTCTAGATGTTATTTTCCAACTGCCTACTGTATAGGTTTGCCTTGATGCTCCAAAGCACCTCAGAGTCTACATATCCAACACCAAAATCATTGCTTCTCTTCCACCTACATACCCAATCACTGTTAAGAAAATCACCACTTACTGAATTGCCCAAATGACTAAGCCCAGCATTATTTTTTATTTTTGACTGGGAACTGAACCCAGAAACATTCTACCTCTGAGCTACACCTCCAGCCCTTTGTATTTTTATTCTGAAACAGGGTCTCACTAAGTTTCTGAGGCTGGCCTCAAACCTGAAATCCTCCTATCTCAGCCTCCAAAATCCTGGGATTACAGGCATGTGCCACTATTTCTTGTTTCAGCATCATCTTTGATGCTTTCTTCTTATCCATTATATCTAGTCAAATACTAAATCTTCCTTCAAACCTGCTCAAATCAAGACTCTATACTTTTCCCCAAGGCCAGTGCCTTAGCTCAGAACCTTATGAGTTTTCATTTGGTCACTAATAATTCTTCTATCGTGAAGTGCTTGTTCATTTTCTTTACACATTGGGACATTTGGAATGTGTTTTCATAAGGTAGAAAATAAAGATAAAAATCTTATAAAGCAATTTTTCTCATATCTTGAGTGGAGCTATTATTCATTTAAAGCTTTCATATATGTTCTATCTAGAGAATATCAGGGTGGAAAGTGAAAATTTACTCAGATTTGGAGTTTACTGCATATGGATGTGTACTATTGTGTGTATGGAGGGTGTACTGAAGATTGAACCAAGGGGCATTCTAACTCTGAGCTACACCCCCCAGCCCTATTTTATTTTGAAATACGGTTTTGTTAAGTTGCCAAACATGGCCTTGAACCTGACATCCTTCTGTCTCAGCTTCCCAAGTACTGGGATTACAGGTGTGTATCTGGCTAAGATACGTGCCATTCTTTAGACAATGGGACAAACAAGTGACTTAATTCTTATCTTTCATGTCAATGTGTGGGCACTGTATAAACATAACCTGAGATATGATTTCCTTATTCTTAAGATGTGGATAGAAATGCTGGTTTAAAAACTCCTTTGATTTTTTTAAAATAAGATTCACCATCTTTTGACATTATTTATTTGAAAGCTGGATACCTCTTCCAGTTAATTATCTGCAGTCTCCTACTGCTTCTATTTTCAACACTGATGTAGAAGATGGAAATATAGGGTTTTTAATAAAGTATTGGACAGTTAGCTTTGTAGTCCAAATTGGAAAAGTTATCAGAAGCCGTGTGTGGTGGCACACGCTTGTAATCCCAGTACTTGGGAGGCTGAGACAGGAGGATTGCAGGTTCAAAGCCAGCCTCAGCTACTTAGTGAGACCCTGTTTCAAAATAAAAGAATAAGAAATAGGGCTGGGGTGTAGCTCAAAAGTAGAATACCCCTAGATTCCATCCCCAGTACTGCCAAAAAAAAAAAAAAGAAAAAGAAAAGTTATCAGATACTTTCCATAAAAGTCTTTAAAAACTAATTGAGTACATTACAATTTAGTAAATATTGGATTTGTTTTCCCAGCTAGTCTACATACTCAATCAAAATTTTATTTTAAAATACGTATATTTAAAGCCTAAATAATTTTATTTGTATATCTAAATATTATTTATTTATTTATTTATTTATTTATTTATTTATTTATTTATTTATTTATTTATTGGTACTCAGGATTGAGCCCAGGGGCATTCTACCTCAGAGCTAGACCCCCAGCCTTTTTTATTTTTTATTTTGAAACAAGTCTCACTAAGTTGCTGAGGGTCTTGCTAGGTTGCTAAGGCTAGCTTGAACCCTGCAATCTTCCTGATCCCAAGTATTAGGATTACAGGTGTGCACCACCATGCCCAGTGTAAGAATATATATTAAATCCCTTAAAAGTTACTCCACAACTCAGCTAGTCCCCAGTTCTTTTTATTTTGAAACAAAGTTTCACTAAGTGACCACGCCTGGGCCTCAAACCCTTGATCCTCCAGGCCTCAACCTCCCATGTAGCTGGGATTACAGGTGTGCACTGCCACACCCATCAGTATGATGGTTTTTACAAGTAAGAATGAAAGGATTGCTTTATGACAATGATTCTAAATTTTATATCTACAATTTAACGGTATAGAAAGGGCTGCAAAGCAAGGTTTGAATCCTGCTTGCAAAATACACTAAATACTAAGCATAATCCTGAAATATCTAGCAAATAAGTCTGGGTAATAGTTGATAATTGGAGGAAGGACATATCCTTTCACTGAAATTGTAGAACACAGAGTAATTAAAAGCAAGTCTTTGACAAATAAAAATGGTATTACAATTTGGTTTGTATGAATGCTTTCAATTTAATGGGCTGGTTTTCTCCTACTGTTAGATCCACACTAGATAACACACTGACATTAAGTAAAAATTTATAATGGAAATGACTATATTTCATTTTTGCTAGATAATAACTGAAAGGAAGGTGTTATGTTTTATTATTTGTTTCTGCTCTATAAGGGGAAAAATAATCAATTATACATGCCTTCTGTGTGTCACTGTAGCTTTATCTTTTATGTGATGTAAGTTACATTATGAATCTTGTCAAAAATAGAACGGTATCAGATGACATATCTAACAAACCCCTAAACACATTCCTGGCTTCCTCCAACTTACTCTGGGATTTCTCGAACATCCCACACGTCATCATGCTCTGCTCCTTCTGGAACCTCTTCTGGATTCCAGATGTCCTCGCTATTTTCATCACTGGTTTGAGGGACGACTGTGAAGAAAGGAAAGATAAAGCTAAAGCTGTTGCTTGTTTTCCTCTGCTAAATGGCTCATGATCTTCACGCTCATTTAGGGATAATTGAAGTAAAACATTCTCTATTTGTAATCACTAGCTTGCTTTTTTGGTCCAAACAGGCTAAATTAGTAACAACTGACTTTAAATATATCAATACAGACCAATAAATCTTAGAATTGTAATACCTGTAGAAAAATTACATTAGCAAAGATAATCTACAACCCAACTGCCTGAAGATAACCAATGTTGGCATTCTGGTGGTGAATATCTTTCCAGTTTCTTTCTGTTTCTGTATCTCCGTATTTATCTATCTATAGATAGAAATGCAAAGAAATTATATACATTTTTCCAGAAACAAAAATAGGATCATATGTAAAATATTTTTATATAAAAGAATATTCAAGCATACAGTTTAAGTGATTTGGATAGAAATATATTATATTGCATTGTGTTTTACTATATAAAAACCCTCTATTATCTTTTCTATGCAAGCATGACATAATTTTTTGTGGTACTGGAGACTGAACCCAGAGGCATTCTACCTCCAAGCTATACCCCTAGCCCTTTTTATTTTATTTTTTTATTTTGAAACAGGGTCTCACTAGGTTGCTGAGAGTCTGACTACTTGCTGAGGCTGTCCTTGAATCTATGATCCTCCTGTTTCAGCCACCCGAGTACTGGGATTAGGGGCATGTGTCACCACACCCAGCTAGCATGACATAATTTTTTTAAAAAACAATGTGAATGTACTACTAAAAGCAGTTGTACAATGATCATTTTTAATCCAGCATTTTCCTCCTGTATATGTGAGCTTTAAAGAAAAATCTCCATCACTTGTCCATTATGTAGAACTGAGCAGGTTCTTAGGTGTCTGTATGTCGTCTTTAAATATTTTAAAATAGGCAGTCAGGTACAGTGGTGCATGCCTGTAATTCCAACACATGGGAGGATGAGGCAGGAGGATCACAAGTTCAAGGACAACCTCAAAAACATAGTGAGACTCTTGGAAATCTAGGGAAATCCTGATTCAAAACAAAAAAGTAAAATAGGCTGGGGGTGTGGCTCAGAGATAGAACGCCCCTGGATTCAATCCCCAGTACCACAAAAAATTAGAATTAAAAAATATTTATTTTTAGCCAGGTTTGTGGAGCATGCCTGTAATCCCAATACTTGGGAGGCTGAGACAGGAGGTTTGCAGGTTCATGGCCAACTTCAGCAACTTAATGAGACCTTATTTCAAAATAAAAAAGAAAATAGGGCTGCGATGTAGCTCAGAGGTCAAATGCTCCTTGGTTCAATCCCTGGTACCACAAAAACCAATTATTTTTATGTTGACAAAAATGTACATATTTATCATGTACAACATGATGTTTGTTTTTAAGCTTGTATACATTGTGGAATGGCCAAACTAAGCTAACTGGCATATACATTACCTCACATACTATCATTTATTTGGCATTAGAACACTTAAAATCTACTTTCATAGCAATTTTAAGTGTACAATACATTGTTTATCTCATCTTAGCAAGTGCTAGTTTTAGTATTACTCTCCCTATAACTTTGTTAGCAAAGAAAATATTATACTGTTTCTATTGATCTATCCTGTTTTATTAAATAATTTACCTTTGAGCTCTTCTTTTTCTACTGGTCCAATATTCCCAGGACTCATGGCTTCAATAGCAGATGAACAACTTGGCTGGGGGAGAAGAATAAAGTACAACATTTTGTAACTAGTACAAGTATATCCTATATGGCTAGTAATACTTTAAATATGATAAGCTTTCAATTTAAAAAACTCATAGAGCTTTCCAGTTTAATTACTCATCATTGTTATACAACAGTGGGATGGATGCCAAGTATTATTCTCAATGTGTTTTCTTTGTCCTTTCAAAAATTATTCGGTTTTATATACTCTGGGGCAGAATTGATTTTTGGTCAGACTAAATCCCCAGTTCTAGCTCAGTGAATCATGTATCCCTGGGGATTGGGGAATGAGCCACATTCATTCATCTCTGTGAAAGTTAGGACCAAGTGTTAGCAGAAAAGCATCAACAGTTTTAGGTTTGGGCTGTCTGGTCATGGTTAAATGGGGGCTAGAAGTATGGAAAGTTTTATAGGAATAAAAACCAAGAAGTAAACCGAGGCCAAAGCAGATTTCAAAGCATCATTCAAAAGCCCTGATAACTTTCCCTTTTTTCCACTATGGGTATGAAACATTTTCCCATCCCATCACTTCATGACACTCAACTAGTAGATTTATACAGCAGCCCCAAATTAATAGCGTCAAATACATGCTGAACCACTTTGTTCTTCATATTCATAAAGTTACATGTTTATTTTGCCATCTTCTACACAAGTATGAACACCCCTACAGGACTGACCCTGTCTCAGCAGTATAAGAGCAATCCTCATTTTTTCAAGTAAGCAGAACACATATTATACCATCAATATAGTGGAAACTACCTCACAGGCCCCTTTCAAGGATTGTTTGATATTTCAAGAAAATCCCAATTTCTTGCTAATTGCTCTTGCTGATGTCAAACTCTGAAGCTTCCATTCACTCCATTGCTGGTGGTCAGAAATTCTTACCTCCTTGGATCTTGGAAAACTAGCACCTCCACCTCTCTATTATCAGGCCCCCATCCTCATCTCTTAAGACTTCAGACATATATAAGAGTTAGAATGCCCCATTTGGGCAAGGGGAATAGTGCTTGTCCTAGAAAGCTGGTGGAAAAGCTTAACTGGGTCTTTATAATGGTAAACTATTCCAAAAATTATAAATCAGAAATTAACCTGTAGCATCTCAACAGTGTCAGAGTTAGTAAATATTCCTTTTCAAAAAAGAGATTCAAAAGTGCTATGTTGCCGGGTGTGGTGGCATATGCCTGTAACCCCAGTACTTGGAAGGCTGAGACTGGGGATCGCAGGTTGGAAGTCAGACTCAGCAACTAAGTGAGGCCCTCAGCAACTTGGTGAGACTGTTTCAAAATTTAAAAAAAAAATAGGACTGGAGCCGGGCTCACGCTTGTAATCCCAGCATTTGGGAAGCTGAGACCAGAGGATCTGGGTTTACGGCCAGCCTCAGCTACCTAGTGAGGCACTCTGCAACTTAGTGAGACCCTGTTTCAAAATAAAGAATAAAAAATAGGGCTGGGGGTATAGCTCCGAGGTAGAATGTCCCTGAGTTCAATCCCCAATACCGCAAAAAAAAAAAAAAAAAAAAGGACCGGGGTGTACTCAGAGGTAGAACACCCCTGGGTTCAATCCCCAGTACCACACACACACAAAAGTGCTTATGTCTGAGGTCAAGGAATTACAAGCATTTTCATTTGAAACTCCCAAGATGATATTCTGGACAAATTCTGTCTCTTTTTAATCACTAAGGTCATACGTATAGTACTTTTATGCAATTATTAATCATCAGAATACTAATAATAGTCAATCAGGGCAAAGCATTTCTTAGAACATGAGGGCTTCTTGTTTTGTTGAATGTCTCCTTCACCAGAAGATTAAAATTAGTAGAAATAAAACCTTGAACATTTCTCACAACAATTGGTATGCTCTCTATGGACACTAATGATCGGATTAGTATATCGGAACAAAGAGTAGTTTTGATTTATTAACTTAATGAACATACATGATTAAAAATAAAAATTTCAAGTGAAAGAAGGGAAGGAGAGAATAAAAACATTAAAAACCATCTGGTGTTTGTTTTCTATGAGGACATCATTGGAGCCTTTACCGTGAATCTACAGCCAATTATCTGAGCAATTTATCATTGCAATCCCTGCCACTTTGCAATATATAAGAGAGTTTGGACATCCTTGTCACAACGTCTGTGAAGAGTGGTGAACCTTATTTCCCACAGGCTTTAAGATCCCCTCAGGAGTTTGAAAAACAACAGACATGCTCTCTTCCCAATCTCCCAGATTCTTAACAATTCATTTAGAAAAGGGATAGTGTAAATGAATCCATGTGTATGCAACAGTTCTCTTGCTGTTTTCAGAGAGTGTATTTTCAAAAACACATCACTCTTGTAATCATTCCACAGTTCCCCAGATTAATACATGTTAAAAAATGAAAGGCAGTTTCTCTCCTGGAAAATTTAATACTTCATTAGAAACATTAGTTATTCTCCCACTGTTCCAATACTCTAATTCTATACCCTCTAATGATATCTGTACTGTGGTGTCTGAATGACCAATTATCTTAAAATTGCTTATAACCCAGATATACAGAATCATACATTATTAGAGTAATTTTCTTTTATAAATTGTACAATTCGGTAAAATGATGTTATAATCTCTCTGTTCTCATAAACACTCATCTCTTCTCCTAAAAACACCTCTAGATGCAAATAAACATCTCTAGACATACACATCAAAGTGAACAGGCTTTGTAACCAGGGTAAATTCTTATCTCTGAGTCTGTTTCAATTACAAGTTCCACTTTACTATATTCAAGTTCACTGTCTCTCAAATACTTTTTACACTTTTTCTATATTGCATAACGCTAACTTCTCAAGAATAGTGGCTTCAGAAAATTATCAGTCTGCTAAGGTGGCAAAAATGAACTTGCTTTCTCAACTGATACATTGCTCCTAACTTTTTCTCCTGTATATTTGTATATTTTTTCCTGTACACACACACACACACACACACACACACACACACACACACACACACACTGCTGTTATTAATACTCTGATAATTTTTTGTTTGGTTCTACTAAGCTGTTTCCCTTACTAAGATTTCCTGGCTCCTAACAGTGGCTCCAAGATAACTCAGTTTCCCTCTTTTGCAAATTTTCTTTCTATTTCATGTCTCATTTAATTCTGCTCTGTTCCACCCAATCTCTTCCTGGAAGATGGAAGCTCCAACCCAGTGTTGATCTGAGCCACTGAATTTATAGCCTATTCTAAATACACTGTTTTTCACCTTATGGCAGAAAAAAATTTGGGGAAGAGTAAATTGATATGAATGTTCATGGAAGATGGTTTATTCATGGCCATAATAATGAAAAACATCATTAATATAGCTTTATGTAATTTGGCATATTCTGTTATAGTATGAGATTTCTGCCGTAAACTTTGTCTTATCATAGGCAGTCTATTAGCCAAGGTTTGCTGACATTTAAGGAACAGGAGAATGGAGAGCAGGGGTTTACATAAAACTGTTTTGGTTATTCTGGAAATGATGGCAATGACCTCAGAGTGGCCAGAGGTTGGTTCAGGAAACGCTTCTATTTCAAATGATGCCCATTTTGCTGTTGCAAAGCTCAATGACGTTATGTGTCCCGAACCCAAGTGCCACTCAACTAATTAAGACTCCACAGCTCTGTTTAAACATGTACTGGGAAGCCAATTTTAGTAGGCTAAAACAAGTTTGTCTTATTATTTGGCTCAAAATACTTTCCTTTCTGTTTACATGTGTAGCTAAATTTTAAAAATTAAGGGGCCTGTATTTGGTGGTCCAATTAATACTGTATAATTGAAAATATTTGTTTTAGAGAAATATTGTCTAGGCATCAACAGTCCTAGCTACTACTCTGCAATGGTTGTCAAGCATTCTTTGACCATAAATATAAATGACAAACATTTTGAAATGTGGCTATTGCTACCATAGTTACAGAACTATTTTCCTATTCAGTGTTCAGGTGGTTTAGAAAAATATAATTATGTTTGCTAGAAATGTACTAGAGGTTATACTCTCATGCATAATCAGCCTTGCAGCTTCCTGTGAATGTATCAGGTGACACAGTTTTTACTCCCACAGCAAGGTGAGAACAAGTTGTTCAAATACAGTTCTATGACTTCCCTGAACACAACACACAACAAATTCATTTGTAAGTATATGACCACCTGTACAGAGTCAAAATCATCCTCTTCTTCAGGATAAAGTAGATTAGAGAGGGCTTGTAGAGTCGAAATGGAAGAAATCATCCCAATTTCCACATTTTCGGATTCTGTATTTTCAGATTCCATATTCTGAGAAGATAATCAGAAATAAGCATTTTACTTTTCTGCTTTAAGACATGAATATTTTTATTGATATTTCCCTTTTTAACTGAGTCACTCCACTGTCTCTTATTCTTATTTGAAAAGACTTGTATTCTCTTTCAGGTCTATGTATTTTGCTAACTCACAGACCTGGGCAAGTAAGAAAATTCAAGCATTGCACCTGCTTTACCAAAACTTCATACTTTAACACGTGCTTACTGAGCACCTACCATAGTGGTTTTCAAGTTTTAGTGTGATCTTAAAGCATCACTACACACATAGCCAGGTGCAATGGCACACACCTCTATGTAAGTACCTCCCAGTACTTGGGAGGCTGAAATAGGAGGATTGCAGGTTCAAGGCCAGCTTCAACAACTTAGCAAGATCCTATTTCAAAATATAAATATAAAATATGGCTGGGGGTGTAGCTCAGAGGTAGAATGTACCTAGATTCAATTTCCAGTACCAAAAGAAGGGGGGAAAAGAATCACCACATACAAAAAGTAATCACTTGGGGAGTTGGTTAAAAATGCAGATTCTTATAAGTTATGTACCGTTATTTGGGAACACAGTTTTTAGACTTATGTGTCTCGTGCATGCTGTTTAGGCTGTATATTCCACTTAGCAAACTGAAAAAGATGTTGCTTGAGGGATATGCCCAGACAACCTTTACTGATTTCACACTTTTGTCTCATGCAAGCCTGTACCTTTCTGCTTTATTTCAATTACTTTTTGTGGAATTAAAGCCAGGGCCTCACACATTTTAGGCAAGCCCTCTACCACTAAGCCCCTCTATCCCAGCCCCTGTTTTATAAACTTTCAGACAAGGTCTCACTAAGTTGCCCAGGCTGGCCTCTAAATTGTAATTCCCCCTGTCTCAGCCTCCTGAGTTGCTATTATGTTGCCATGCCCAGCTATTTCAATTATTTACCTTTGATGATACCAAGCAGTATATTTCCATTTAAAAATGCTAATGAGTTGGCTCATTCACTTTATTGAAAGTTCACACACAATGAAATTGTTTTTCTGATTATAACAGTAATATTGTAAATGTTCATTGTGAACATTTTGGAAATAATATATTAAATGTATAAACTAGAAAATCACAACTACCTATCATCCTACCATCTTGATATCAGATTTTAAATAATCTCTGCAGTTATTTTTAGAGTAGGATACTCAGAATTTTTAAAACTCTCAGAGGTGACAGACTTTAATAAATAACCTGAATAAAGACTAGAGAACTAGGCCTATTATTAGTGACTTGGGCATAAATATAAAGGGGATATTTTAGCCAGGCGTGGTGGTGCACGCTTGTAATCCCAGCATTCGGGAGGCTGAGACCGGAGGATCCAGGTTCACGGCCAGCCTCAGCTACCTAGTGAGGCCCTCCGCAACTTAGTGAGACTCGGTTTCAAAATAAAGAATTAAAAATAGGGCTGGGGGTATATCTTGGAGGTAGAATGCCCCTGAGTTCAATCCCCAGTACCGCAAAAAAAAAGGGGGATATTTTCTACACTTTTGCTGATATATCTTAAACATCATCTTATAAAACTAACTCTCAGGAAACATTTCTTTAATGCTTTTATTAAAATGATCCACAAAAAAATATTTGCATTGTGCCTGGAATGGTAATATAAAGAGATTCTCAAGTGTGTGCTGGTATAGTCACCTGTCAAAATCAATCTGCATACAGATGGTGTTTGACAGATCTTCTGCTTTATTGTTATGTTTTACTGTTATTCTGACTTTCTTTGTTAAATATAAAACTGATCTTAACACCTATTGAAGGTGTCAAGAATATGAAACAAATATTAAATTTCCCTCTGCCTCTAGAATAGAGACAGTATATCACAGTGATTAAAATTAAGGGTTTTAGGGTTTTGCTGCTTGGATTTGTATCCATCATATACTTCTTAGCTTTGTGACCTTGAGCACATTATTTAAATTCTCTATACCTAATTCCCTTTATCTGTAAAGTGGGGATAATAATAGTGTCTATCTCTTAGAGTTGTTATGCGGATTAAGCAGCTTAATACTTGTAAAAGAGCTTGGAATAGTGCCTGGCACATAGTCAGCACCCAACATATGTTAGCTATTATTAGTTCTTTAAAAGTTTAATTTTGCTGGGCATGAATATCATTTCTAATAATGATGTAGAATAAGTTAATGATAAAACTCATTACATTGGAAACTCATTAAATTGAAAAGGTGAAATAAAAGGTGATAAAATAATTTTCTCTCACAGTATCGTTTGGTAGTCTGCTATGGAAATGAATAATTGACACATACTAAATTAAACAAAGAGGTGCCTGTTTATATTTTAAAATTCTTAGTTGATTATGTGTTCATTAAATATTTACCTAACATTAAAAGCAAAATGTTTATTGAAACTTTTTCTACCTTTGACAACGAAAAAGAAAAATACAACCAGATATCATATATAATAACAGAAATTGCTTATTACATTAGCAGCACTTTACAAAATTGCTGTGATGGTCAAATTATATAATATAAGTGAAAATTTTTGCTAAAATATGAGGAGCTACATTCAAATACCATTATTTTCTGGCATATAGAGCTAATACCCACAGATACTTAATCATAAGGTGCTTTTTTTTGGCACTAGGGATTGAACTCAGAGGCCTTCTACCTCTGAGCTACACCCCCAGTTCTTTTTATTTCGGATTTTGAAATAGGCGCTCACTAAATTGCTGAGGCTGGCCTCGAACCTGTGATCCTCTGTCTCAGCCTCCCAAGCACTGGGATTAAAGGCATGTGCCACCACACCTAGTTAATCATGAGGCTTTTAAGAGTTCAATGGTGGACTGGTGAGAGGAAAATAAACCTGGACTAGTAAAGCTAACCCATAAGAAAGGTCTTCAGACGTCCCAAATATAGTATCTGAGATAGCAGTTAGCATAGCTACTACTGTGATCGTATCTCCTGGGCAGAGATTTGGCATCAGGAGTTTCTGGACATGAGCAGTGCTTCAAAACAGAAAGGTTGAATGGTCCTGGCTTCAGGGAGGAGTATTTAGGGTAGAGTTCAACCCTGGCCCTTTGGCGGAAGTATAGAAGTCAGAAATCAGGGTTTAGTTCTGTGTGTGTTACTGGAGATTGAACCAGAGGCATTGTACCTCTGAACTACAACCCCAGCACTTTAAAAAAAATTATTTTGAAAGAGAGCCTCATGCCAGGTGTTGTAGCACACACTTGTAATCCCAGTACTTGGGAGGCTGAGACAGGAGGATCGCAGGTTGATGGCCAGCCTCAGCTACTTAGTGAGGCCCTGTTTCAAAATAAAGAATAAAAAGTAGGGCTGGGGGGTGTAGCTCAGAGGTAGAATGCCCTCTGGGTTCAATCCCCAGTCAAGAAAGAAAGAATGAAAGGAAGGAAGGAAGGAAGGAAGGAAGGAAGGAAGGAAGGAAGGAAGGAAGGGAGTCTCGCTAAGTTTCTGAGGGTCTCACTAAGTTGCTGAGGCTAGCCTTGAACCTGTGATCCTCCTGTCTCAGCCTCCCAAGTACTGGAATTATAGATGTGTACACCACACCCAGCTAGGGTCTAGTTCTTAACAATTGTGAGGAAGTTGGCACCTGGATGAAGGCTCAAAATAGGGCAGAGCTCCAAACCCAAGGGAGAAAAGAGATAACCAACCAGGCATTACACAAGCAGCTTTCTTGTATCACCTGGGCACCCAAAGTGGAGGTTATAAAGGAAGGTTATGGTTCAGCAGGTAGTAAATCCTGTAGTAGATACAGGATTTAGGAAAGACAAAGTAATTCAAATCCCTACCAGTTAGAAGGGAGGAATTGTGACCTGGTTCTCATTAGGTGGGAGGCAGAGCAGTGTGGGCAGTGGGAAACTTCACTAGCCAGAGCTGGAATACAGTCAGCAGTTAATGAATACTGAACAGAGTGTGATTAAATTCATAGGAATTTGGCATTTCAAAATAGTCACCTTGGAAGGTTATACAGCATTGTAAATTATACTATCAATGCTCAAAACATTTTGGAATCTTCCTTTTCTTTTGGAATTGCCTTCACATGTATCACCAAAAAAATAGGTTTCATTACTGTGTCATTCCTTTGATTATGCATCAGATTTTTCTCCAAGTGACTTCTAGATATATCTAGGTATCAGACCTACTTTCAAAATATGAAGATTTGTTTCTTTGAGGAGAGTTGAAGGAATGTGCTCCAGGCCACAAGATGATTCTAAAAGAGTAGTTTCAAAAGTAATTTGAGCAATAGCAACATCACTAGAATAAGTAAGTAGGTTAGCCTTCCAAAGTAACTATTTGGAAAGAAATGCCATTCCACGGGATGTATATATTTGTGTTTGTTAAACCAATCATTCACAATAATTTATAGTAATAAGAAACATATTAGGAATCGGGCTCCAATTGGACTTACAAATTATACTGGCATAAAATGACATAGACTCGCACTATTTGCTAAATTGTAGTACAAATATATTGAGCAAATTAGTACTTCAACAAAAATAATTTTTGATATATCAAATGTAATTCAAATCTACAAACACAAAATAATGAATCCTGGCAAGTTCGTTTATGTTATATTTTGAGAAACAAAAGAATTGCAAATATTTTACAAATAACCAATAGTTCAAAATATTGAAAGAGAAAAACAATTATTTGACTTTTTGGAAGAATTCTAAATTGGATGAAAATGAAGATTCTATTAGCTTTTATAGAAGTCTAATAAACTTAAAAAATTATATTTAAACTTTATTAAAATATATTTATTAACCTAGTCTGTCCCATCATTCCAGATTTGGAACACCTATAAAAAACTTAACTTGAGCAACAAATATATCATTTATGGTAACTTTAAAATAATTTTTTGTGTGGTGCTGGGGATTGAACACAGTGGCTTTCTACCTCTGAGCTCCATCCCCAGCCCAATTTTATTTTTTATTTTGAAACAGGGTCTCACTAGGTTGTGGAGGGCCTTGCTAATTTGCTGAGGCTGGCCTCGAACCTGTAATTCTCCTGTCTCATCCTCCCAAATATTGGGGTGACAGGAGTGTGACACCATTCCTGGATTGCTAAAATAATATTTGAATAATTATTATGTTACCAGAATTCAGAAACTTGGGACTTAATGGATTAAAGTTCATTGGAAACAAAGTCTTATTTTTAAGAAGCAAAGGATTTTTGATAAACTATGCAGTGTTGTTTAGCTTTGTAAATACTTGTATATTTGCGTGGAGAGCAGGCTGTGCTTAATCCTGAATTGCTACATTTTGTAAAGCAGAAGTTTGCCTTAAGTTACTCCATTTTAAGTACAAGTGCCAAGGTAGAATGACTCCACACGTTGTTTGTACAAGTCAACAATCATCATCTGCACAGTACAACCATAAGGCACAACTTGATAAATAAATTAATCATGCTAATAAATAATTACCACCTATGAACTTATCAATATCAATCAGAAGTACATGGAAGCATGAACATCCCAAATCATACCAGGAACCCCAGACACAGAAACTTACCAACCTCACCAGACTTAACCATCTCACCTGAGACCTACAAAAGAAGGAGCACCCCAAGACTGGTCACAGCAGCACACTGACCCCAGTATCTGGTTACTGGTTAGGAGTCTTACCCAGGAAAATTGTCACAGTGCTGAACCTCTGATTCTCTGTCCCCTGGCTTCAGCTCAGCGAGGTTTCTCCTTCTGGTAAGGACAAGAAAGGGCCACTGCAAGCAGGTACTCTGAGACTGCAGTCCCTCCACCCCCTTGTCCAGACAACTCTGCAAAGTGGATTACTAAAAAACCTCTAATCTGACCACCTACAGAGACTCTGTATTACTCAGAATCCCTGTAGCTGTGTTAACCCTTTCTTAGCCTTTCCCTAACCAACATAAATCATTGTGTAATGTATGATGAGTGATTTGAGTGTTACAAATATTAGAAATTAGGACTGGAGCCCGGCACAATGGCACATGCCTGTAATCCCAGTTCTTAGGAGGCTGAGACAGGAGGATCACAGGTTTGAGGACAGCCTCAGCAACTTAGTGAGAACCTCTGCAACTTAGCAAGACTCTGTTTCAAAAATTAAAAAATAAAAATAGGACTGAGAGTATAGCTCAGAGGTAGAATGCCTCTGGCTTCAATCCCCACTACAGAAAAAGGAAGGAAGGGAGGAGTAGAGGAAGGAAGGAAGGAAGGATGGAAGGAAGGAAGGAAGGGAGGGAGGGAGGGAGGGAGGAAGGGAGGAGTAGAGGAAGGAAGGAAGGAATTTGTGATTGCAGGGGGCAAGAGGTAGGCTCTACCCCTAGCCAGCTACAAAAGGCTGTGAATCAAATTATCAGGAAAAAAGGCTTATTCAAATGAAACTTTGAAGGAAGATACAAGAAACTCATTTCAAATCTCCATCTAAGAAGAAGTGGCTGTTGAATAGACAAAAGAAGACATACACATATGTGGATTTAGGTATTCTGAGAAAATGTGAGTTCTAGCCAGGTGTCAGTCTCCTTGGAGCCTATCGCATGGTGGTGGTAGGGGAGGAATTCAGCTCTTCAGCCTTTATGATCAGTAAGAGGAAATGTAGAAAAACAAGTTATCAGGAAGCTGCCAATTTCAGAGGGCATCTGTTTCAAAGAATACTTGGTTGAAGAGCAACTAATTAAAGTGGTGTAGTTTGTCAATTTATTGCTATACAATAGATTCAATAAATTCTAACATTGTGGAAAGACCCAACCCCATACTAATGATGTAGAACTGGCACAGTGGGCAAGATTCCATTTGTTGAAGAAAGAATATAGTGAGTAACAAGACCATTTAGCAAAACAATTGGTAATATACAAAACTTTTCAAACAAATTAAATTATTTGGCAATGTAGATAAAATTTGGCATTCATACCAAAGTCTTGTGAACAGAGACTAAAAGCTCTCTCTGCCTACCCAAGGCCTCTGGGTGAAACCCAACTGGGGTGCTGCAAAGAGGGCACCAGAGTATGTTTGATGTCTGAAGATAATATAATGACAGATGGCATAATGGACAACCCTCTGGGACTCTCATCCTGATGACCCAGAAGATCCTTGGTGGAGGATTTATGCGACATGACCAGTTATAACTAGAAAAACAGTAATAGATTATAACCATAGACAAAGAAGACATAAGAACATGGCAGAAGATAGGAAATACTCCAGGATAGAAATGGAAAAACAGGACAAATTTCATGCAGAAACAAAATACAGGTGTTGACTGGCTTATACACTTATGCGACCAGGTGTTGATTGACTTGTACACCTATGGGACCAGGCTCTGAAATGAATCAGATTTCCTTCTTAGCAGAAAACACAAATTTAAACATTGAGTTACTAAGACTCATAACCAGCTACCCAACAATGTCTCATCTTTATGGGACTGGACAGCAGTAAGCTGGAGAACAGCAAACCCTTACTGCGACCCTACAAAATTGGAGGATAATTTTAAATGGACAGATCTAGATCAAGCAATTAAAAATACCAGGAAATTTGCAATTTTATCAATAATATATAACCAGATAGATGCATATATAACACCATTTGAGGTAGCAGCAACAAATGAGATACAGTAAAACTTTACGAGTAAGTGGACTGGAACATCTAAAATTCTCTTTCATGAATGCGTTAGCAAGCTTCCAGAACACGTATGACATATCACAGACATTCAAACTGTCATTGGAACTACATGGATCACATAAAATAACATTCATGACAAAACTACTTTCAAAATAGGGACCATCAGAAGCCAAAATTTTTTTCGTCTTCAACACTAGAACATGCAATAAGCCAAATACATCTAAAACAAATAACATACCACAATGAACGAACAGTCAAAATTGTATACCACCACGGACAAACATACAAAATTATATATCACGACAAATAGAAAATACAACAGACCTAGGTACAAGTGGACACCAAGAACATTCCAGAAAGCTAACCCACAAAATATAAACAACTTCTAAAGAAGGGATTTATTCCCATTGAGAAACCTACAAAGAAATGTGCAAAATAGTGCAACAAGAGGCACACAGAAATCTCAGCACTTGAAAGGCTGAGACAGGAGGATTGCAGGTTTGAGGACAGCCTCAGCAACTTAGAGAGGCTCTCTGCAACATGGTGAGACCCAGTTTCAAAATAAAAAGTAAAATAAGGCTGGGGGTGTAGTTTGGAGGTAGAATGCTCCTAGGTTCAATCTCCATTACCACATAGACACAAAAAGGCCCCAAGTCATAAATATCTCCATAGGACCTGGGGATAATAGGCCATATATACAATTAGCAATAGAAATTAAGGGAAATATGAAAACACACACTTGCTTAATAGACACAGGATCACAAGAAGTTTATTAAAGACACTAATTGACAGAAATAATACCCCACAAAAATAGGAGAGTTGGGTTGCCAGATATATGAAGCCAGCCCAACTAAAGCAAAAATTTATTCTGGAAACAACTCAATATGTGATAGCAACCCAATAGAAGTAACCATGCATAGCTCACTTCAAGTGAAAAACATTTTGGGCATGGATGTGATACCTGTCATATATAAAATTTGGTGGTCAACAAAACACACAATAGTTATCATGCACAGTTTAGCAAAAGTACAGATAATGCCTATCACATTACCCACACCTACGGTGACAACATATACAAAGCTATTCTCCTTGAAGGGTGTATGTACATAAAGAAATTACGGAACAAATAATTTGATTGCTTAAGAAAAATAATAGCGCCTAGCAGATTAACAACCCAGTATGGCCAGTCCTAAAATTTAATAGGTCAGTAGATTAATAATATATTACAGAAACCTAAACAAGTATCTCCCAAACTCCTAGGTGCCTTACCAGATGTAGAAAAAGTCTTTCATAAAATTACACAATATGTCAGGCATAGTGGCACATGCTTGTAATCCTAGTACTTGGGAGGCTGAGACAAGATCATAGGTTCACAGCCAGCCTCAGCAACTTGGCAAGGCCCTCCACAACTTAGTGAGACCTTGTTTCAAAATAAAAAATAAAAATAGAGGTAAGGATATAACTCAGAGGTAGAATGCCCCTGGGTTCAATTCCCAGTACCATAAAAAATAAAATAGAGAATTATAATTTTAGAATTTTATTTGCGTATTTAAAACGATACATTCATATATGCATGCAACAATTCTTAGTGTGTTTCCTTCCTCACCGTACCCCACTACCCCTTCCTCCCTCCCTGTACATCATAGTGAGATTGGTAACGATACCTTCAAATATGAACATAATATGATTTGGTCTGTTTCCTTCCTCAAGCCTCTTTTTTCCTTCCCCTCCTCCCTCCCTCTATCCCCTTCTACTGCTCTATTGGTCTCTTTTTTCATTTTCATGACGTCTCTTTTCTTTCCTATTTTCTCTCAGTCAAGGATAGTATGTCTTTTTTTCAAGTAATGAAAAAGTCTATGTGACAATTGACATGTCAGATAGGTTCTTTACAATCCCTGTAAAGGATGCCAAGAATATACAACTTTTACACAGAAAGGCAAGAAATATCAATTTGCAGGACTCCCACAAGGATATTTAAATAGTCCAGTAGTAGCTCATTCAATTATGTTCCCAAATTAATCAACAAATTATCACCCATTGATCATATACTATATATGATATAATATATAGCTGATATAATAATGATAAATAATAAGGAAAACCTTGGAGCAGAAAATGAATAAGAGAAGAACTTAGAAACAGGGAATGGACAATAAATGAGGGGAAAACCAACATAACCCCACACCACTTGTACCTTGACCCCATATCACTTGTACATTTTTAGGAGTTACATGGTCATCAGATGGCAGACAGATATCAAAGACAGTGATACACAAAATTATGACAATAGGGACACCTATATCAAAATAAGATGCACAAAGGCTGATAGGACTACTTTGCTACTTGAGACAACATATACCCTATCTAAATATTATATTAAGACATACAATTACAAGAAAGTCACAGGACTTCACACAGGGAACAGACAATACAAGCATTAAAAGATTATGTCTATACTTTCCAGCTACAATATTACCCAACAACTCATGCACAAGTAAGATTAGAAATCATGATGGCACAAGATTATGACACATGGTCATTATAGATCAAAGAGCCAACATAATTTTTCCAGAAGGATACTGAACAACTACATTTCCCTATGCACTAAATAAATGTACACTTTTTCAAAAATATATTTGGCTAACATACGAGGCACTAAAAGATAGGGAGTCCCTGGCTGGTGAAAGATCTGTTATAATCAGATATATGATACCTTTGCTCCACTGGATAAAGTTGAGTCTTGGATAGTTGGCAAGTATCCAAATTGATCAAAAACCTGTTACCTGTAAATGGTACATACAAAGCAGGGATGCTGGCTTGAAGGGCCAATTGGGGCTCCTTACAGGAGATACACAGGTTGGAGATGGACTTGCCAGAATTTGTTCTAAGGGCAGAACAAGTCCAGGCCAATATAGAAAAGTGGGGTACTGCCTAGTCAAATAACTCCCATAACGCCTGGCTTACAAAGGGATCAGTCTCCATATCCTGAGGAAAAACAAAATAGAAAGCAGCAGCCCTCAGACCCTGGGACAACATGGTCCTCACAGAGCAAAGTACTTCACTTTTTGCACAATGTGGAGAACTCATAGCAGTGGTCCTCACAGTGAGACAATTCAATCCACAGTGATACACAGACAAAAATTCATATATCCACAAACTAATGAGCAGTTGCAAACAGAATAGCCCTGTGGTCACACAAATATATGCGAATTATTGTAATAAAATAAATCACAATAGCTATTGTCACACGAATGATGGAATTACAAGACGCCTCAAAAAAATATAGTGTCATGGTTACACACATATCAGCACATCAGAAGGGTGATTCAGATACACCTAAATAAACAGACAAACATATACATTAACGGGAAGCATAAGGATAGAGGATAAACTACCTAAATTAAAATTAATTAAAGATGCAGATAATAACTAGACATAACACTTCTACCTATAATACTTAGAACGGGAGATGATGCCACATGGGAAATACCCAAGGTGTCAAACATTAAAATAAAAAAGAAGACGACAAATGGACAATTAAGCCCCACATGTGAAAATTACATAATTAGAGATATTAACTATACATGCATTCAAAAACATATAGGAATCATGGACTGTATAAATAGAGGCTAGATAGGAATCAGAAAGTAACAGAGCATGATACATGAAGGACAATTTAGGGATGTGAGGAATGCTAACCTTTACTGACAAAATTTAAATTCAGAATACCAACAGACTCAGATAACAAGACACATTTAACTTGACTGCGCAAATAGACTTTTTTTTTTTTTTTTTTTTTACTGGGGATGGAACCCAGGGGCATTCTACCTCCGAGATACATCCCCAGCCTGAATTTTTTTTTTTTTTTTTTTTTTTGCGGTACTAGGGATTGAACTCAGGGGCATTCTACCTCCGAGCTATACCCCCAGCCCTATTTTTTATTCTTTATTTTGAAACCGAGTCTCATTCAGTTGTGGAGTGCCTCACTAGGTAGCTGAGGTTGGCCGCGAACCCGGATCCTCCGGTCTCAGCCTCCCGAATGCTGGGATTACAAGCGTGCGCCACCACGCCCGGCCCCAGCCTGAATTTTTATTCTTTATTTTGAATAAGTTGCAGAGGGCCTCACTAAGTAGCTAAGGCTGGCTGTGAACCAGGATCCTCCTGTCTCAGCCTCCCAAGTACTGGGATTACAAGCGTGCGCCACCATGCCCTGATGCAGAGAGATTTTATAGGGCCAATACAACACGAATGCCCACAAAAAATATGCAGAAACACTGGCAAACATTTACACAGGATTAGGTTTAGCTTTAGCAGCATTCAAACCATAGGCAGCTTTTATAACTAGAGCATTAATGCTATGGAATGCAGCCTATGGACTACCTACGATAATAAAAAGTGATCAGGGAACTCATTTCATAGCATGGGCAGTAAAAGGTCTAAACAATGAGTGGGATATACAGTGGAATTTTCATTTATCATATAACCTTATAGCATCAGGATACATAGAACAATTTAATGGACTATTGAAAAGAGAATTACAATTATTGTCAGAATTTCTAAATTAAAAATACTTCAAGCATGTTTCTATCCAAATCAGAGAGAACATAGACTTAAGGGAAGCCCATACACCTATTTAAATACACCCATTGAAAATATAGCAAAAAGATAATCAGGTGCTACCTTATAAGGTTCATGTCAGAAGTAAGAATAAAAACATCTCTCTGCAGGAAATTTGAGCACTATGAAATGAAAGTACCTATTGGATGGCAGGACACGAGGGAACATAGCAACTACAGAAAATTGACAATCTCAGCCCTTATAGCTAGATACATAAATGAACTAATCATATTGGCCATTCTGACATTTGTAGTTATCTTGACCCCTGCAGTAGTAACAGCAGCAGCATTAGCAAATCCCATACAGAATCCAATAGGAGGGCTAACACCTGCAATATTGAGTCTGAGCACTAATATTCAAGCTCAGACAAAATGAGACTGAGTTGTTAACTTTGTAACCTTTTGTATACACTCATAACCATTATTATTTATCTTTAATCATCTATGCCACCACAACTATCATATCCTCCTACCTATTTTGTCTACAAAAATAGTATTATTGCCCAGACACTATTAGTATACTGGCACCAATTACTAGCACAATCACTATAACTCCACAGATACATACACACCCACTTGCAGCACAGATACACATCATTGTAGCAAACTCACTTACTGGAACCTTTGCAAAACAGAAATACTCATTGACATATACCATCAAGTGGTGAACAAGCAAAACAGCTTCCAAAGCCTAATAAAGGTTGCCTTAGAGGAGGCACATATGCCTGACACTTTTAATTCGTGGTGGTGATGGATTGATTATGACAAATAAATGGAATATGGAACATGCAATTCATTTAAATCCTTTGGACTCTATGCAACATGTAAAGCATGTCCAAATTATGATATATTACTTTCCAATTCATCATTAGCAATATGGCCATACTCTCTAATATTTTAAACATACCAGATTAAAAACATATTAACAAAATTTAAGGTAGAACACATTGCAAGCAAGACATCTAAAAAAAGATACATTGTTACATAAGCCCACTATTATTAGTGCACTGCAGGGACTACATACAGCAAAACATAAAATGTACTTTTCCAAAGGTTCATAAATATAGCATTATACAAAGTAAAGATCAACTATTGTGGCAGACATACTATACAAAAATTAATTTTGATGAAACATCCCAGGTTGATCCTGGACTCACTAGTGATTATTTTATGATTTTTACCAGCAGAAGGATCCTGGATGATACATAATTTTCCATACAACATCTAGTATGACACAACTTGACATTGTGGGATACAAGGATACCAATACATATAGCTTCAGACATATTTTAATCTTGCTACATTAGCTATGCCCACCAGGTCCCTGTTTTATAAATATAAATATATATATATATACAGGGGATGCTGGAATGATACACAACATATGACAACAGTAAGCACACTGGATACCACAATGGACAAAAGGACTCATATTCCCTGTACCTGAACTTTACAAAGCCAATCTATATGAACCTCTAATGTACTACCCAATTATAATAATCTACAAAGCAACACGAAGAAGGATCCACATAAAATTTAGGAAGGATAATTTATCACAAAGTAATGTGACTCTGTTCACAGAATATAATACACTTCCACATAATCTACCTGAACTACCGTCCATTGGCAAATATCACTGAAGAAAACTCTTGCAATTTTTTGCAGTGTTTGGCATGTTAACAAACTTAGCAATTTCAGGAATAAAGGAGGCAGAAATTCAGGAACTTAACAAAAATTTACTTGATTTCAAATGTAACTTAAATGCATTCTAGCAAACATTAGCAATACAACAACAACACTGTCCATTTCAACAAATGTACGTCCTATTACAGAAACAAAATGATTGGCAGAAATACCAAGAACAGTTCAATTGCAACTTAAACCATAAGGTAGACATCATGATGACTAATTTCCAAACTCTCAGGTACTATGTGATTCAAAACAGGCTTCAAACGAAGTATAATAGAATGCAGCAGCTGCTAGAAGGTGCATGGCAGGACATCAGAAATAGCATACTAAGTGGATCTTTTTATACTGACAGTTTTGATCAACAAGCAACAGCACAAATTAATCTATCCAGGTCTTGTGTACCAGGAGACTACTCACTACACATAATTCAACCCTCAGGTGGAAATTCATTGGCAGCTTATCCCACCACAGCAATACCACAAATATGTAATGATCATAAATATCACATTTCGGATAGAGGAGACCCATTATACATATCAGGATATTGTATTAACAAAGAAATGGTGCATAAATGGTCCTCAACATTGCATTATGCATTTGAGGAGACTACCCCAACCATAAATTAATATTCCATAAATATAGCAACTATAGCTACATGCTAGAGATATAGGAAACTTGATATGGGTAATATATCATAGATCTAATACTGAGGTCAAATATTACAATCATACCTCAGGGTTAAATGCTCAGGAAGTTGAAAATGTAATCAATTTTACTATGATTGGAAAAATTTGCCTAGCCTCTTATGTGTAGTGGCACACAGCTGTAATCCTAATACTTGTGAGGCTGAAACAGGAGGATCACAGGTTCAAAACCAGTCTCAGCAAGTACCAAGACTCTCAGCAACCTAAAGAGACCATGTTTAAAAAAAAATTTTTAAAGGGCTAGGTGTAGCCCTAGGCTCAATTCCCAGTACTCCCCAAATTGCTTTGTCTCCTGGGTGCTTCTATTGTCCCCTTATTTTTATTCAATGCCCCAAATTTCACCCTAGACCATAGGGAGTAAAATAATTTTTTATTACGAAATGGGGGGTGAGCCAGTAAGTTTGGGTATCTATGGCCTAGAGCAAAGGCAGAGAATAGATAGTAATGCAAAGAGCATCAGTGTCACAGTGTCAGCTTGAAGTGTCTGCATGAAGTGTCAGTTTTGAGTGGTCTTTTGTTGACATCACAGACAGCAGTATAGTTGGGAGATCTATCTTATAAATAGCTACAACCGGCTAAAACAGATATTGTAGAACCAACTCATTAACAAAATATTGGAGCCAATTAGGGACTAAAATATTGAACCCTGATGGCTTCAGACTCATGGCACTGAAGCAGTATCAGTAACCTTTGGATCAAGTCAGACTCTGATTGTGAGGCTATGATCATGCTATTTTATTTGCCTCCATCCAATAAGGATGACTATTTGACTTTAAATAGAAAAAGGTCTGAGTTAAATTAGCTAAACTGAATTATTATTAATTATTCAAAAATAAATGTTATTAATTCAAGTATACATGGTAAATAAAAACAGAGTAATAATCACCACATCACCAATTTACTTAAGTAAATAGATAAAAACATATCCCCAAGTAAAACTCTGTTTATAACTGAATGATTTCAAAGTATTCAAAATCCATTTATTCTCTAAATAAATTTAGCATTGCTTTTGCAACTTTATTCATATAGTGCTTTATTTAGCAATTCCTCCATTAAGATTCTTCTGAGAACACAAAAGTAAATATCTCTGCTCATGTCTGAATTAAATTATACTATACTGGCTAATTAATTTTTAAACCTTTTTTTGGTAGTCCTGGGGATAGAACCCAGGGCTTGGCACATACTAGGCAAGTGCCCTACCACTGAGCTAAGCCCCCCAGGCTTGTTTTTCCCACTTTTACATGCGTTGACAACTATACTCATTGACCATTGCCCCACAGCTTGGCATGGTGATGCATGCCTATAATTACAGTACTCAGGAGGCCGAGACAGGAGGATTCAGTTTAGAGGCCAGCCTGGGCAACATAGCAAGGCCATATCTCAGAATAAAAAATAAAAAGGGTTGGGGTGTACCTCAGTGGTAGAAAGCTCCTGGGTTTAATCCTCAGGACTACACATAAAAAAAATTGTCCTGCCTGTTAAAAGTAATTTATTTGGAGCCTTAGGGTATAGTTCAGTGCTTAACATGGACAGTACTGGCAGGGGTGGGGTATTTTGAGTGTGCCTTTACAATATCCAAGATTGGTTTCTTTCTTAGCCTTCTAATGGTCACTACAATCAAATGTACCAACTCACAAATAATTTTGGTTTTTTTCACAAATTTAAAATATAAGTAATAGAAGATACTTTTTGAAAGTACATGGAATCTTATGCAAACCTAATGGTAAAAAATGAACCTCTCTTGATGTGATATTTTCTGTCTATTCTTTATTTTAGTTATTTATTACTAAGGAGCCTCTATCCCAATCATTTTTTAAAAGAATTGTTTTTGAGACAGGGTCCTGCTATATTGTTTGGGCTTACCATAAGTAGTATATTTGTTGTTCAATTTAAGTTTTTATAGGTTTCCTATATAGGACACAGAACACAATGTGTTAAGAAATCCTCTGTCTTCAGCCTTTCCAGTACTCCACCACACCCAGCTTGTAAAGTGAGGTGTTTGTTTGTTTTTGCTACGGGCTGTGGCACAAGCCAATGACTCTGGAGGCTGAGGAAGGAGGATCTCAAATTCAAGGCCAGGCTTAGCAACTTAGGGAGACCCTCTCTCAAAATAAATAATAAATAAGACTGGAGATGTAGCTCAATAGTAAAGTGCCCCTGGGTTCAATCTCCAGTGTGATAAAAAGTGAGTTTTTACATAGATGTGAAAATCCTTAATTTCTACAGAACTCATCCTGAGTTATAAAAAGCCGTATAGTACATTTCAGACAAACAATACACTTGACAATAATTTTCTGCCTTTCTCTCAGCCTCATACTACATTTCTTTCTAAAACGGGATTGAGGTGGCAAATTTTCTGAGTACTTTGAAATTTTATCCCTAAGTCAACAATACTGTTTATTTTTTCTATAACCTGTGTTCTGGATCCCTACCACCACAGAAAGCTCTTAGAAGAAATGACCCCTATCTCTCTGGTGAAACTCGGTTCCCTCCTCTCACTCATTTAATTTTTGACCCAGTTCCCCGTTCTTTGAAAGGTATAGTCAAGCTGCCATTGTGGCTCATGCTTGTAATCCCAGTACTTGGGAGGCTGAGACAGGAGGATCACAGGGTTGCGGTCAGCCTCAGCAACACGAGACTCTCCGCAACTTAGATTCTGTTTCAAAATAAAACATAAAAACTAAGACTGGGGGTATAGCTCAGAGGTAGAATGCCCCTGGGTTCAATCCCCAGTAATCTCCACCCCAACAAAAGGTATAGTCAAGTGACAGAATACTTCTCTCAGTCTGTGGCGAGTAGCAGGTACTAAGTGTGGACAGGACTGCACCCCACTCCTCAGCAGATTCGAACAAGCTCCTTTGGAACTCTAAGGCTACTGCACGAAAATTCTCGCACACGAGATACTGTTCAGGTAGCATGCGGTAAAGGTCAGTTCCACCCCCGCCCCTCCGTCTGAAGAATGTTATACATCCCCTTCCCATATATCCCAACAAGATATGCTGGTTCAGTATAAATTAGGCCTGTACACGTAAAACACAGGGTACTGTGGCTGCCCCAACTTGGCTCTACCTATAAGGAAACATGGTTTACATTCTCAAATTAGTCACTTTCAATGGGAAGGAAGAATGATTGTGAGTTGAGAAGGTCAATTGGGAAGCCTTCAGATGTTCATTTTGGCCTTCTCGCAGTCGGTCGATACAGCCTCCCTGTCTCTCACATCTTGAGAGACCGGGTTTTGTTAAAGCAGCGAGCGTCCTGCTTCTAGTGTCTAGGACTGCGGGATTTAGGGAACAATTCGCCTCTCCTTTGTGCAACTTGTGGCTTTGGGGTGGGGTATCTCTAAGAGTCCTAAGTAGCTAGAGTTCTCCCCAGTTTATCTGGCAGTCAAGGCATCTGGGGACCCTGTCTTTTCCCCTCCTGAGGTTCGGGTTTCCTCACCTCCGTCAGTTTTCGGGTGGCTGGCGAGTTTCCGAAAATAGACTGCGGAGCGATCTGCGTCTCTCGGTTGCCTGGGCAACAACTTTGTTACCCCGCGCCTCCAGTACTCCGCCGCCGCCCGGTTCCCGCTTGACTTCCTGGCCAATCAGAGGTGGGTTTCCTTTGAAACACTACCAGAATCAACCAATCCGAGAGCGTCCAGGTCAGGGTCAGTGACCGCCCTTTTGGTTAAGTAGGTCGACCCCATCTAAGCCAGCAGCGGTTAGCGTCTGGACTGCCTAGCGGTCCAGTTGCTTCCGGTTCTGGTCAGTCGCGTTCGGTCCCCTTGGTGGCTTCGCGGTGTCGGAAGCCTGCCGTTACTTTGTTGACGGGACAGTGAGCGGAGGCTCTTACTAAGGTAAGTTTTCAGGGTTTTCGTTTGTCCGCGCTGTGGCAGGACACTCTCCGTTCCGCGTCTTTCGTGGTGAATCCCAGATCTGAGGGCTTTTTATGGCTCTCACCTCTGGATCGGAGATTAAGAGAGGGGAGGGTGAATGGGCCGGGGGTTGGGAAGGTTTTGTTACCTCACGTCTCCCCCCAACCCCCTCCGGAGGTGCGGGTTGTGCTTCTGTGGGAGCTCAGCGTGTGGGGCGTGCGCGCGCGCCCGCGTGTGTGTGTGTGTGTGTGTGTGTGTGGTGAGATCGAGCTTTTTCCTCGGTTTGGGCCAGCCTTCCTGGCCCAAAGCCCCAGGGGAGAGTGAGCTCGGCTGCCACGAGGCACCTGCGGGCACCGGCCGGAGCTACCGGTGGCTCCCGGTCCCAGAAAAATCTCGGGGCCGGCCGTCCTAGGTTTCCCGCCTTGTAGCTGAGAAATGCTGGCAGGTCGCTCTCTTCCTACTGCCTGGGAATTTGTGTGTCTTTGCTTATCGTGAGGGAAGAGTTGTGTCCCAAGTTTCCCATGAATTGCGTGGTTTGGTTTTAAACAAAGGGGGAGGGAGGGAGAGAGGGATGATACAGTCATTATCTGGAGTCTTCGGGACTGATTAACTGTGATTAATAGTAGGGCCCCACATACATTATTTAGTGTTGTAAGCAAGAAGATATAGGGTGGATTTAATGAATAGTTACTTTGGTTTATCCAGGGATTGGAATAGAATTACGAACGCACTAAACTGTTTTCCTTCTCTCTGCTACCATGCTTTTCTTAACTTCCACCCCATCTGGCAGAGGCAATGGTGAAGTCTAAATAATTTGTCCATTCTACTTGTTTTTGTCCACAGTAAACACACAGAGAAAATGGGGGTAGAATATTATTGGTTAAAGAAAAGTTATTGGCATTTTGGTCAAATTACCTAGACCATAATTCCCCTTATTACTGTAGATGATCACAGTTTAAGTGTTTTGTATTTTGTTAATTCTCTAGATAGTTATGAGGCTTAAATTATATATGTTATGCTGTCTTGTTTTACTTGCTTGCTTGTGTGTATGTGTTACTGGGAATTGAACCCAAGGGCGTTCTACCTCTGAGCTACACTCCAACCCTATTTTATTTTTCTATTTTGATACGGGGTCTTGCTAGGTTAATGCGGGTCTCATTACTTGCTGAGGCTGTCCTCAAATCTGTGATCCTCCTGTTCTCAGCCTCACAAGTACTGGGATTACAGGTGCACACCACCATACCCAGCTACTTCCTTGTTTTATTTGTTCATATTCTGCCTCATTGTGCATTATTTTAAGTCTGTAATGCCCAGCTAGTGATTTGTAGATCATTTCATCGTGTCTCATAGTAAGAAATGAATTTTATATTGTGACTCCAGTACACATATACACAATATATAACTGACAACTGTTTTGCAAAATCAGTACTTATAGCAGGGTGTGGTGACACACTTGTAATCCCAGTATTTGGGAGGCTGAGACCCGAGGATCCTGGTTTGCAGTCAGCCTCAGCTACTTAGTGAGGCTCTCCGCAACTTAGTGAGACCCTGTTTCAAAATAAAGAATAAAAAATAGGGTTGGGGGTGTAGCTCAGAGGTAGAATGCCTCTGGGTTCAATCCCCAGTACCACAAAAAAGAAAAAAAAATCAGTACTTACTACATGCAGTGTACACTTTCTATTTCTATTAGAATAAAAAGGTAAACAACAACCCAGTAATGAACTGTCATTCACAGTTTGAGAAACTGGCCTTAAACCTACAGTTTTCGAAGATTTGTATGCAATTAAGGAATTTATGAAAAGAGATTGCCCTGGCTCACTTCAAAATTTGGTTCTGTGAGTTCTGTGAGCTGGGCATGGTGGTACATGCCTGTAATCCCAGTACTTGGGAGGCTGAGACAGGAGGATTACAAGTTTGAGGCCAGCCTCAACAATTTAGCAAGACCTTTCCTTCCTTCCTTCTTTTCCTCCCTCCCTCCCTTCCTTCCTTCCTCTCTTCCTCCCTCCCTTCCTTTCTTTCCTTTGGTCCTGGGGATACTGGGATTACAAGTGTATGCCACATCACCTGGCTAAGACCCCTGTTTCAAAGTTTCAAAACAAAAAATAAAATAGGTCTGAGCATAGCTCAGAGGTAGAATGCCTCTGGGTTCAACCCCCAGTACCACACACACACACACACACACACACACACACACACAAAAGAGGTTCTGTGGGTCTAGGGTGGGACTCAGGAAGGTATGTGATAGTTATATCACACATAAGAAGTGCTTTGTACAGTGCCAGGTTCACAAGTGTTCAATAAATACTAGTTTTCTTCTTGGGAAACAAATATTATTTATCTTTAGGAGTATAATCCCTTCAAGGTTGGACCTGCCCCTGGCAAGGTGAAGTTCAATGCTAAGCACTTTTCCTCCAAGGATTGAGGAGGCAGGGAGGCAGGGGATGGGTCCACGATCTTAGATGAAGCTGCATGCATTTGGCTTCTGTGGGTAATACAGAAACTTTGAGTTTGAGGAACATAAGAATTAGAGAGGTTCAATGACTCACCCAGCATCATGCTGTCAGTGAGTGGATCTCAAAGAATAGAGCTCACTTGATTAAGTCTAATGTTCTTGTCTAGTCTACCTTAATAGATCGGATCTATATCAAAGTCAATCACTAAACTGAACTTGAGAAGGAGGAAGGGCAAGAGGGTGGGGTGGGAATTGGGGAAGGGTTAAATGAGAAATCTGTGCATGTATGCCTTTATCAGCTTGTACCTATCAAAGGTGTATGATTACAATGCACCAATTTTTAAAAATAAAATAAATTTTAAAAAAGAAGTTGAAATGGAGGAGCTTCTCTGATTTATTTTAGGTCAGATCAGAGGTAACAGAATTTGACTGCTAGTTTGTTTGTAATGTAATGAAACTTGAAATATCTAAAAGATAAGAAAAAACTACACCTGAACAGTTCTGTGGGTTTTTAGCTATGAAAAAGTGATATAGTTAGTGGGGCATGATGGAACACACCTGTAATTCCAAAGACGAAGACTAGAGAGGCGGAGGCAAGAGATTTGTAAGTTGAAGGCCAACCCAGACAATTTAAGGAGACCCTGTTTCAAAAGAAAAAAAAGCTGGGAATGTAGGTCATAGGTAGAAAGCCTCCAGAGTTCAATATCCAGCACACACACACAAAAAATAGCCACATTTTCTTTAAATGCTGACTTGTTTGAGGTACCGGAGATTGAACCTGGGGCTTTGTGCATGCCAAGCATGGGCTCTACTAGAGAGGTACACCCCAGTTTCTTGATTTTTTTTATAACTAAAGCATCATAATTACTTTGTATACCGTCCCAGTCTATTTCCTTCCCATTCCAGAAGTAATTGCTTTTCTGAAGTTGGTACATATTTTCCTAATATATGTTTATCAATGCTCTGAAATGTGACCATATTTTTTGTGTGTATCTTCCACATTTACATAAATTGTATATTTTACTTACTCTTCTGCATCTTTTTATGATCAATATTGTTTTGAGAATTTTAAATATGGCTATTTTCATTGCTATATAGTATTCCACTGTGTAACTATACTCATTTAAAAAATCTCCACTCCTCTATGGTTATTAAACATTTACATTGTTTCAGGTATACATATGTTCATGTAAATCATACAAATATTGTATGATACAACTTACATAGGTATCTAGAATAGAGAAATTGATAAAGACTTTAGATGGATTACCAGGGACTGTGAGAAGGGAGAATGAGGATTAGTGATCAAAGCATACAGTTTCTGTTCAGGATGATGAAAAAGTTTTGTAAATAGATAGTGCTGACAGTTGAATAACATTGTTAATGAATTTACTGCCATTGAATTTACACTTAACAATAGTTAAAATTCTAAGTTTTATATTATGTGTATTTTACCATGATAAAAACTTAGAAACAAAAACTATGCTTATTTTTCAAAAGCATATATTTGATTGCCTTTTTTTTCGTGTGGAGTGAGACCCTGAAAAAAGTGAAGATTTATTTTTAAAAATACTTTATATTAACCAGATCTATTTTCCTCATGATAGTTGTAATAGTTTTTGAAATCTTTAAATGACAACGTTGCTTACCCGCATACTTGTAAAATGTTTTTATGAGTTCCGTGTTTCAGACTTCCCCAGTTTTTTTTTTTTTCATGGTATTGGGGATTGAACCCAGAGGTATTCTACCTCTGAGCTATGCCCCCAGCCCTATTTTAATTTTTTATTTTGAAGCAAGATCTCCATCTCCTTAAGTTACTGAGTGCTGACCTCAAACTACCTGCAATTCTGCAATGCTCCTATCTCAGCCTCCCAAGTACTGGGATTATAGGCATGCCACACCATGCCTGGCTTCCAGGTTGTTGTTGTTTTTGTTTTTCTTTCTGATGATTCTTCCAAATACGGGCACACCTTTAAATCTATCTTTTGCATTTGAGTGCCGTTCATCCTTTGTTTCTTTGGATAGTTCTCTCAGGAGTTTTACTCTCTTTCCCTTCTCTCAACAACTGCATTCCTCCGTTCTTCCTTCCCCTATGTTCTTGGGTCCCTAACCTCTTTCCACACAAGCCCCCCCCCCTGCCCTTCCTTGGGTTCAGCTCCTTCATGATTCATTCTCTTTGTCCTACCTTCATTCTGTTTGGTCCAACAGTGGTTGGTCTTTGCTTTTCTAATTTTGTAACTGCTAACGTCATTTTCTGTAAATGAGACCTGCTTCATAGCAATTTACAGATTTCTGCAATATCACACTTTTCTGTGGTGTGCTGGGTTTGAAGCCTAGGGCCTCACACATGCTAGGCAAGTGCTCTGTCACTGAGCTATAGCCCGAATCCCACACTTTTAATATTTGGAGAATTGGTCTCAGTATTGGGATTTTTTTAAAAAACAAAAAAACCTTTTTTCTAGTTCTTAAAATTAGATTCTGACCTTATGGCTTTGAGCAGTTACAGTATGAAAGGGGGAAAAGGACTTGGTGTGGGAAATCATCAGAAAGTTATATTGTGTTAAGTGTTTAATATGAACTCAAAACTGGTGTGCCATTTTCAGACACTCTATATTTTGTTTTGGCATATAATAAAATTATCACTATTGTAAGTTCGTTTCCTCCATGTTTCCTTCAAAGTCCCTGTGAACGTTTCATCTCTCCCTATCCATTTATTTCTGGGGTCTAATATAGAATATAATATTAGTAACTCTGTTTTTACTTCTGGAATTGGCATCCATAATTACTAGTGACAAATGTCACTAATATGAGAATCATTGATATGACAATCATTGACACTTTGTGAGATAGAAGTCCCTATACATTTATGCTGAAATGGCTTATAATAGGTACCCAGTCTTGAACTCATCGTCTTGTTTATGCCTTTTACTTCTCTAATGATGTCTTAAGCTAATATTAAATAAAAGTATTCTGTTCAGTTCCTTCACTTACTAGTTGCTTGACCTTAGGAAAGTAAGTGTCTCAGAGCCTCATTTTCTTCAGCTATAGAGTGGAGGTCAAAATCCCTTTTTGATTTGTTGTTGGGTCAATAAAGGTAAGGAATCGCAGATTCAGTGTTTTCCTTTATCATTTCCTCTTTATGTTACATAAGACAGAGATCGAAGAACTTGAGTGTTAAAAATGGTTTGTCTGGAAATGATCTACCATAATTTATTGATCTTAGATCAGTGTTCCTTACTACCAGAACACTCCCATAATCAATAAATGATAGTAGGTAGTACACAATGAAGATAATTTGCATGCTGATAAATGAGATAGGTGCATGGTAATTTTTTGGAATTATAATTTGAAATCCAATTTATGTTCCCTCTCTGGGCCAGCTGAGAGTGCTCCATAATTATCCTTGATTTTCTGATTCTTCACTGACAGTGAGGATAACCCCAACATTATGTTTTGGAAAGCTTTCACAAAGCACTTTACATTAAATTAAATTAAATCAGACAAGGTAATTCATGTTGAGAGTCCTTAGTGAACTTATTTTTTTAAGTATTTTAGGTGCACGCCTATAATCACAGTACTTGGGAGGTTGAGACAAGAGGATGCAGGTTCAAGACAACGTAGTAAGACTGTTTCAAAATAAAAAATAAAAAGAGGTGGAGGTGTAGCTTGAAGGTAGAATGTCCCTGGGTTCAGTACCCATTTAACCTCCCCCCACCACACAAAAAGAAAAGGAAAATGGATTATGAATATGAAGTTTAGAGACAGTCAAATTATTTTGCTTATGCTTTTTTCTTAATATATGCATGTTTAATTAAAATCTGTCTAAAATGAAAACTCTTTCAAAAAGCATTAAAAAATTAAGTGAGTCAAGTGTAGTGGCACATGCCTGTAATCCCAGCACTTGGAAGGCTGAGACAGAATTGCAGGTTTGAGGACAGCCTCAGCAACTTAACAAGACTCTCAGTAACTTAGTGAGACCTTATTTCTAAATAAAAATAAAAAGGGCTGGGAGTATAGTTTGGAAATAGAATGGGTTCAATCCCCAGTATCTCCCCCGCAAAAAAATTTAGTGACAAGAAGGAATTATGACAGGCTGGTGGTTTTTCTCCTTCCTTTCTTAGTGTTACCTAAAGTAATGGGACATTTAACTTTTAGCTTCAATGAAATTTTTTTAATATTTTCAAATAAAATCCAATAGTTTATTCAAAGAAAATATTTCACTGGGCTTGGTGGCACATGTTTGTAGTACCAGTACTTTGGAGGCTCAGACAGGACACTAGCAAGTTCACAGCCAACCTCTGCAACTACTGAGGCCCTCCACCACTTAATGAGATACTGTTTCAAAAAACAACAAAAGTCTGAGAGTGTAGCCCAGAGGTAGAATGTCCCTGTACTTCAAAAACATTTTTTTCATAATCACGGGGGATTCCAAGAGACAAGAATAGTTTGACATTAGGAAATCTGTCTTCAAAACAGAAACAAAATAAAGGAGGAAGACCATTTGACTATATCAAGAGCTATTGTAAAGGCATTTGATAAAAGTCATCAGCCATTTCTAATACCAGCTAATGCTTACTGAGTGCTTGCTGCATGCCAGGCAGTGTTTTCAGCACTTTGCTTGCACTAACTGACTTTAGTTAATATTGCTAATGTTATTTTTATTATATTACAAAAGAGGAAACAAGTCAAAGAGGTAAATAATGTCATACATATAGGAAATGATAGCACTAAGATTTGAAGCAGGGTGGTGTGGCTCTAGCGTCCACATACTTAGCAGCTTACTACACTGCCTCCAATAAAATCAATTACCACTAAAGGGAAATCACTATATCTAAATATGATCAACATTAACAATTAATGGATAACAGTAAGCTGGTGTCTGTGTGTGTGTGTGTGGTGGTGGTGGTGGGGTTCTGGGGATTGAACCCAGGGGCATTCTATCTCTGAGCTCCACCCCCGGCCCGATTTTATTTTTTATGTCGAAACAGGTTCTCAAACCTGCGATTCTTTTGTCTCAGCCTCCCAAGTACTGGCACTACAGGCATACGCCACCGTGCCCAGCTGGCATAAGTCAATGAAATATTTTTGAAACTGCCCATTTAAAATTATTTTTCAAGCTGGGTATGGTGGCCCATGCTTGTAATCCCAGTACTTGGGAGTCTGAGACCAGAGGATCCAGGTTCGAGGCCAGCCTCAGCTACTTAGTGAGGATTTCCGCAACTGAGACACTGTTTCAAACTAAAGAATAAAAAAATAGGGCTGGGGGTGTAGCTTGGAGGTAGAATGTCCCTGGGTTCAATTCTCAGTACTGCAAAATAAATAAGTAAATAAAATTATCTTTTATAGCTATTGTGTAAAAACTAATTTTTAAGTATATTACATTCCATTAATATTGACTGGGATAGGATTTTTTTTGTGTGTAGTACTGGAGATTGAACCCAGGGGCATTCTACCTCTGAGCTACACCCCTAGCCCTACTTTATTTTTATTTTGATACAGGGTCTCTCTAGGTTAATGAGATTCTCGCTACTTGCTGAGGCTGTCCTCAAACCTTCCTATCTCAGCCTCACAAGTACTGGAATTACAAGCATACGCCACCATGCCTGGCTAGGAGTTTTTTGGTACTGGAGATTGAACCCAGAGGCATTCTACCTCCAGCCCTGTTTTATTTTTATTTTGAAACAGGATCTCAATAGGTTGATAAGAGTTTCACCACTTGTTGAGGCTGTCCTCAAACCTGTGGTCCTCCTGTCTCAGCCTCCCAAGTACTGGGATTACAGGCATGCACCACCACGCCTGGCTCTGGAATAGGATTTTAAGTTCACAATGACTTTCCCATAGCACTTTAAGATGTTTTTTTCCATTGTCTTCTATGATTTATTATTGATAACAAAGAGCCTTCTGTCAATCTGGTTGTTACTGCTTATTAGGTAAATCTTTTTTTCTCTCTCTTGTAGCTTTCAGAATTTTTATTTATACTTAATATTCTGGCACTTCAATATAGTATATATAAGGGGGTATGTATGTGTGTGTATGGTGGTGTGAAGAATGGCTTGCTTGCACTTGGTGTCATCTTTTGATCTGAGATGCATTTTTCTTCAGTTCTAGCAAACTCATTTAACCCTTTGAATGTTGTCGCTGCCATTCTATTTTTTCCATCTGAAAATCTGTTGGAACATCTCTTTCTCCTTATCCCTTAATTCCTCTCTTCTTTCCCATCACTTTATCTGCCCTGTGCTCTAGCAGTCTCTTCTGTTCTGTCTTCCAATTTACTGATGTTTTTTTTCTCCTCATCCATGTCTAGCCTGTTATTTAAATCTCTCTCTTAAGCCTTTTGTTTCTAATATTGATCCATCTTTTGGAATTTTCCTTGATTCTTTTTTACATTCCCTTTTTTTATGGATGCTATTTTTCTTGATCCCTTTGAACACATTAAGCATATATTTTAATGTGTTATTTGGATTACTCTATTATCTTTAATTCCTTAGAAGAGTGTTCTCTCTTGTGTGTATCTAAAGATGGCTTCCTTAGATGTTTTGTAATTCTTGTCTATGAGTTAATCTTCTGGGGACTCTTTTTGACCATGTGTGACTTAGGATGTGGAGATGTCCCTGTTGAGTGGTATCGTGTGTTACCTGCCTGGACCCTGGAGGTTTCATCAACTCCTAACCGGTTTTCGTGTTAACATCTTAGTTTGAAGTTTGCACACCACAAAGGTAAATTGAATTTAAGTCATCTATGCATATATGTTCTATTCCAGCTTGGGCTTCCTGCATGTCTCCAGCATCTTTTCCATCCTCCTCTAAATGTTTTATAGATTTAAGTTTCACAAAGTCTGTGATGATTTAGGAGCCAAACTGTTTTAGAAAAAAAGACAGTTACCAAGTTGTCAGACAGGAAGAAAGCTGGAGTATTTCTGCTGAAATTCTCCCCTATTCTGTTATAGTTATCTAATAATTTGTAATTGAATGCTAAACAATCTCTTAGGAGAGATAACTTAAATATTAAAGCATTTGCAATGAGTCATAAAATACATTTAAAATACTCCAGAAGTTGCATTAAAGAGATGCTTCTTTGACTTTGTGATTCTGTGTCTAAAACAAAAACTTAAGATGTTTAATGAAGTCTGCCAAACTGGCAGAAAGAGGAAGTATAATTACAGTTGTCTCTGCTGAAAACAAAATTTTTTGAACTACTCTTTTGCCATCAAAATATTTTAAAACATTTTTCCTTTAAATTGGATCAAATTAGGTACCTTTATATATGGATGAGCAAATAGGGAGTTCTGTACATGTATTCCTGTTGTTAGTGTCTAGTTTCTTTCTGAATTGAGATGAAATCAACTATAGGACAAGATATTAAACTTATTCATATGTAAAACATAATTTGACAGGACCTGTGTTATATAGTTGCCATTTACTATTGAAGAACTGTTATGTTGATTTCTCCCCTTTTTCTGTTTAGAATACATATACCAAAATTAAAATTGTACCAGCACTCTTTCTGCACAATAATATTTGCAAGGACTTTGGGGCTTGATTACTTGTTACTAATGCTCTAATAAGCTGCCTCTAGGACATCAGGTGACAGCATCCACTTTTGCTTTTGGCTGTGCTGCCACTGAGATAGATACTCAGTCTGCCATAACCACAGTCTTTTCATTCATCAGTGGAAGCACACCTCTGACTGGGAGCACCAGTTTCAATATTGTCTCCATGGGGTATGCAGCCCAACCAATAGCATTTGTAGGATTACCTTTCACTCCTACTACTCAGGCCTATAGTGGAATACTTGCCACACAACCAGTCCTTCCTTTCAAACTTGGCAGATAGTCCTTATGTAAGCTTTGAATTTTGCTAATGAAGATTTAGAGATTTTTATTTGATTGAAATACAAATGTGTTTACTTCTGCCACTGGATGCTAGTATTATTTATTGCTGAATATGATAGAAATTAAATACAAAGTACTTCTGGTTTGTAGTTTTGGGTTTAGAACCAAACAGTATTTGTTTTGGAAAATGCTATACCTTCTGAGATACCAGAAAACTAGAAAAATTGTCATATAATAATAATAGAGCTATACTGAAATGTTTTGTTCAATTATTTAATGCCTGTGTTTAACAAGTATTTCTTGTTCCCAATCTGTTGGAAGTTTTCTTTCTTTTGAAATATAGTACTTCTGAAATGAAATTTATCAGTAGGTGCAATAGAATAGGAAAGAATAATTTTAGATTAGTATAAATTTTAAACACTGTTATAATAATGCAGTGATAAATCATGGTTGGGGGAATAGTGTGTATATATATTTGGTACCGGAGATTGAACCCAGGGATTTTCTACCTCTAAGCTATACCCCTAACCCTATTTTTTTTTTGTTTTGTAAAACAAAGTATCACTAAGTTACTGAGGCTGGCCTTGAGTCTGCAATCCTCCTGTCTCAGTCTCCTACGTTCTGGGAGTACAGATATGTGTCACCATCACTAACTAGGGAATGATATATTCTTGCTATAAAACATTTTTGTCTAGTAGCAATATCATACGTTCTATATCTGGGTTGCCAGTTTCAAAATAATTAGGATTCAGGAGGATGGTAAGTTCGAAGCCAGTCTGGGCAACGAGACCCTGTCTCAAAATTAAAAATAAAATAAAAGTGATTGAGGATGTAGCTCAGTGGTAGAGTAGTTGGGTAGCATTTGTGAGACCCGGCTGTTAGTATTTCATACATGCACCACCACTCCAGTCTGAGACTAGGCAGATTATAATGAATTCATTTCCTATAGTTTGGAAGGCTGGAAAGCTGAGGGTACTGTGTCTGGCAAAGGCCTTCATACTGTACCATATTATGGCCAAAGGTATCACATATCATGTGGGAAAGAGAGAAAGAAATGGGGGCAAACTCATCTCTCTATAATGAACCCACTCCTACAAAAATAATAATTACTTCCTGAGGATAGAGTCCTTATGACCTAATAAGCTTCCACCTCTTAACATGGTTTCAGGGGCTAGTTTCTAACACATGAACTTTGGGTGACACATTTAAACTATAGCACCCAGGGATGGATATTTGCATTGTTTCTACTTTTTGGCTATTACAAATAAACCTGCTATGAATATTTGTGTACATGTTTTGGGGTTTTTTTGTTTGTTTATTTGTTTGCTTGCTTTTTGGCAAACATAAGTCTTTATGTCTCTGGGATAAATGTCCAGGAGTGCAGTTGCTGGGTCATATGGTAGTTGCATGTTCAGTTTTATAAGAAACTGCCAAACTTTTTCTGAGGTTGGCTGTACCATTTTACATACCCATCAGCAATATATATGTGATCCAGTTTCTCTGCATCCTCACTATCATTTTGTGTTATTATTTTTTAAATTTTAGCCTCTTGTAGATAATGATACCATATTGTAGACTTAATTTGCAGTTTCCCTTATGGCTAATGATGTTGAACATCTTTTTCAGTGCTAATTTCTCATCTGTATATCTTGTCTGTGTATGTCTTTTTTCAGTCAGAAAAAAATAGCTAAAGTAGCGATGTATTTTATGGATCATTTTTGCATTGTGACTGGGGTAATGCCAGTGATTTTAGATGATTTTAGAAAAGATTTAGTGCTGTTCAACTGGGATATATTTCTAATGTTTTATTTTATTTTGCATATCTTTAAAAGAATCAGCTCTTTATATCACTAATTTTTTTCTATTGTCTCGTTTATATTTCATTGATTTTTTGCTCTTTCTTTTGCTCCTTTGGGCTTGTTTTGCTATTTCTTTTCTATGTTCTTGAGTTGGAAGCTTAGATTATTGATTATACTTTTTTTTAATGATACTAGGGACTGAACCCAGGGGCATTCTACCTCTGAGCTACACCCCCAGCCCTATTTTTTTTAAAACAGAGTCTCACTAAGTTGTGGAGGGCCTTGCTAAATTGCTGAAGCTGGCCTCAAACCTGTGATCCTCCTGTCTCAGTCTTCCAAGTACTGGGATTACAAATTTATCATCACTGCTTTAATTTTTGTCCCACAAATTTTGGTATAATGCATTTTAATTTTTATTCAATTTGATGTCTTTTTAATTTCCTTTGAGCCTTCCATTTTGACCCGTCAGTTGTTTAGAAGTGTGTTTGTTTTCCAAAAGTTTAGAGATTTTCTTGTTACCTGTTTGTTATTGATTTCTAGTTTGAAGCAATTGCAGTTGTATAACACACTCAGTATCATCTTTTTAAATCTGTTGAGTTTGTTTTATGGCCCCAAATATCATCTACCTTGGTATTTGTTTCATGTACAATTGAAAACAATGTGTATTCTGCTTTGTTTGGTAGTGTGCTATAAATGTCAATTTGATTCAGATGGTTAATGGTGTTTTTTAGTTCTTCTGTATCTTTGCCCATTTTCTGTCTAGTTCTTTCAATTGTTGAAGTCTCTGTGTAATAGTGAATTTCTTTTTTCAGTTTTTGTCTCACATATTTAGAAGTTCTGTTATTTGGTGCTTATATCATTATTTTGGAGTGAGTGTCTTATAGAGAACACATAGCTGGGTAGTGTTTTTTAATCCCCTTGGTCAGTCTTTCTTATAATTGGCATATATAGGCCACTTTAATTATTGCTCTATTAGGGCTTAAATCTTCCATTTCCTTTTTTTGTGTGTGGTACTATGGATTAAACCCATGGACATTCTACCTCTGAACTAGACCCCCAGCCCTATTTTATTTAATATTTTTAAATTTTGAAATAGGGTCTCCATAGGTTGCTGAGAGCCTTGCTAAAGTTGCCGAGGCTGGCAACAAACCTGTGATCCTCCTGTCTCAGCCTCCCAAGTACTTGGGATTATAGGCATGTGGCATCATGCCCAGCTTCTGTTTCCCTTTTAAATTTTTATTTATTTAGTTTCTCATAAGAAATTCTCTGCCATTTGAATAATTTTTCTTCTATTGGTAAGATGCTATTTTTCTCTTATTGCTTTCAAAATTTTTTTCTCTTTGTTTTTAGTTTTCAGAAGTTTAATTGTGTATCTTTGTGTAGATTTGTTCTTTTTTGGGTTTGCTCTGCTACTCACGTTTGTTGGTTTATGTCACTTGTCAAAAGTGTTCAACTTTCATTTCTTTCAGCTATTTTTTTAACATTTCCTTTTCACCTTTCTTGTCCCTGATGATGCGAATGTTTTGTTATAGTTCCGCAGGATTTGATGCTTTGATAATTTTTCTAGTCTATTTTTGTTGTGGTTCAGACTGGATAATTTTTATTATTTTATAATCCACTTTACTGATTTTTATCTCTATATTCTCTATTCTGCTGCTAGGTCCTTCTACTGAACCTCACATTTCAGCTACTGTATTCTTCAATTCTATTTTTTCCATTTGATTCATTTTATATCTGCAGTTTCTTTTCTGGCTTTCTCTCTTTGTTTTCCTATTTATTTATTTATTTGCAGTACTGGGGATTGAACTCAGGGGCATTCTACCTTCAAGCTACACCCCCAGCCCTATTTTTTATTCTTTATTTTGAAACCAAGTCTCACTAAGTTGCAGAATGCCTCACTAGGTAGCTGAGGCTGGCAGCGAACCCGTATCCTCCGGTCTCAGCTTCCCGAATGCTGGGATGTGCCACCACGCCCGGCTTTTGTTTTCCTTTTTGCTGAGTCTTTTTTTCCCCATATGCTTCAAATGCTGTTGGTGGAGCATTTTTATCACAAGTCTTAAGAACCTTTTGGAGATAATTTTGACATTTCTGTCATCTCGATGTTGGCATCTATTGAAAATCTTTCTTTCATTTTTAGTGCTGGGACTCAAACCCAGAGTGTTGTATATTATTGGCAATCTTTTCATTCAGTTTGTGACCATCATGGTTCTTGGAAAGATGAAAGATTTTAATGAAACTTAGACATTTCATATTATGTCCCGAGAGTCTGGATATGATTTAACCTTTTACTTTAGCTAATTTCGACATTGCTCTGGCAAGAGAAGAAGGATGCTGCCTTACTCCTCCTTCAAGGTGGGAGTAGAATTTAGGGGTCCCCACTTGGTACCAGTGGATACCTGGGGCAAGGATCTCCTAATTATGGCAAGGTAGGGGGCAGATTCCTGACCCCCACATGGTTTCTGCCAACAATGTAAGAACAAGGCTCATTAGCTTCTGGGAGGGATGAAAAAACCTGTTTGTACTTGGGCTTCTTTGATACTATCCTGGCGTGGTTGTCGAGATGCTTTATTTCAGCCTCAGGAGGATGGAAGTCCAGGCTTTCTGCTTGGTGTGTATAGGTGGATGTGGAGCCACAGTTTTTTCTATGATTATGATAGTAGAATGGCTTATTGTCAAAAAGTTTTCGGCCTTGCTAGGCTGTGCCTTTCCTTGTCCTTTGGAGAGAGCAGTCTTTTGTTGGGGTCTGTTTTTGGTCAGTACTTACTGGCATTTCTGGATTGCCAACCTGTGTAACTCCAAACCTTGGAAATATGAATCAAAAAGAAAAAAGAAAAACTAAGTAATGCGCAACCATTCTGTTTCTTTGGTCTTGAAACCACTAGGCAGTTTACCTTCTTTCTATCTTTCAGGATCCTCTGTTGTTTGTTTTATATATAATGTTCAGGAGTTTTCCTTATATCTAACAAGAGGAAGAGGGAAAGGTACATTTACCACATCTTCCTGGAAATGGAATTCCTTAAGATTTTAATTTTTATGTTGTCAAATCTTTAAATCTTCTAGGTTTCTTTCTCTTGTTTTATTTATATGGTCCTTTCTACCACAATATTCTCTCTATATTTATATGGTTTATATATATTTTTTGTGGTAGTGGGGATCAAACCCAGGAGCACTCTACCACTGAATTCCACCCACATCATTTTTTAATTTTTTGAAACAGGGTCTTGCTAAGTTGCCTGGTCTCAAATTTGTGATCCTCCTGCCTCAACCTCCCAATACTGGGATTACAGGCATGAACTACTGCACCTAGCTTATATTTTTGAGAATCTTATTTTTCTTAATTATTAGTGAATTTTGACCTTTCTATTTTCTTATGTAGCCATCCTTTCCCTATTGAGTTGCTGTCTTCCTTGTACACCAAATTATTATATTTACAGGACACTGCTTCTGGACTTCCTATTTTGTTCCATTTATCTGTCCTTTATTGTTCTGTTTTCATTATTGTAGCATGCCCCTCCCCATCTTGTAATATAAAGCCACCTTCTCCCATTCCATTAAAAATTATTGGCTATTTTCTATGCTTAACAATTGATTAAGATAGTTGGTATTTTCTTGTTGTCTTAACCACAAAGGGATTAAAACTAATCTGAGTATCCTTATATCATTAAATGGAGAAAATTATGATGTTGAACTGTTCCTCTAGCCTAGTAGTTCTAAACTGGAGGAAATTTTGCCCCCATACCCATTCCCTGGGAATATTTGGCCATGTCTGGGGATATTTTTGGTTGTCAAGACTGGAGAGATACCAGGTGTGGTAGCACACACCTGGTGTCTGGTAGGTAGAGCCCAAGGATACTGCTGGACACTCTAGTGCACAGAAAAGACCTCAAAAAGAAAGAATTATCTAATTCCAAGTGTCAGTAATTCCATGCTGAGAAACCTTAGTTTAGTCCTATAATGAGGAAAATCAGATTTTGTGTCTCAAACCCTATACTATGTTAGAGTAAGACTCATTTAACTTAATAGCAAATCATATTAGGTGGTATTTGCTTGCTTAGCTACTTCTGGGTATGTGATTTAAGGTCAGGCCCTGAAATTATGCCAGTATCAGAGACAAATGATCAAGATTTAAAATATAGGCATAAATCAAGTACAAATTTAATTAGAGATAGTGAAGAGGGTTTAGTAATATGGCCAGTTACAAAATAAATAATACAAAAATCAATCACTTCTTTATGTTTAAGCAACAGTAGTTGGAAAATATAATGCAGAAAGGCACAATTAGTAATTTTTTTTTTCAAAATTTATTCTTAAAGATATTTAAAGCCAAATAAAATTACAAAGTATTATAGAGTCCAGAACATGAAAAAAAGGAAATTTAAGGATTTTAACTTCTCCATATTTTTACCAATACTTGTGTTTGGGTGTTCACATGCATTTGTGAATGTGTATTTGATAATAGTAAAGTGATATTTCTTTGTGGCACGAATTACTACAATAAAAAATTAAAAAAAACCCCACAATTAGTAATTTTAACCAAAATAATTAAATGCCTAGGAATAAACTTTTAAAAATATGCATGACTTAGATGAAGAAAACCACAAGATTTTACTGAGAAATGTAAAATAAGTGAATAATGAAGAGACCCATTGAATGCACAGACTCAGTAATATTAAAATGTTCTTTATCTCCAAATTAATCTATACATTTGATGCAATTCTTATAAAATGATAATGGAAATCTCAAAAGGGAAGGAAAGGAGGAAAAGGATTTGACAAGATTCTGAAGTTCAAATGGGAGAATAAATGAATGAGATTAGCCATCGCTGTTTTTTAAAGAAAATAATGATGGAGTACTTGGAGGAAAATATATGAAAATGTATGAATTTATTCTATTCCTGTAGGTTTAAAATGTTATGTAATGTAAAAAATAAACGAATTGTAGGCTATAATAATTGAAACTGTTATAGAACTGGGATAGAAAGGAAAAGTCAGGGAAATATTTTAAAGTACAGAAACAAACCTCTGTTTATGAAGGTGACATTTGAAATCCATGGAGGGAGAGGATGAAATAGTAAATAAATGAATTGCAATAGCTGGGCTGTTTTTTTGGAAATTGATTAATGTTTTCCTAAAAGATTAATCAAAAGAACTTTTGCATGAATTAAAGGTAGAAAATGAAACCATAAAATACTTTAAAGGCATAAATGAATGTGAAAATTTGTAATCATATTTTTCAGGTTGAGAAGAGGAACTTTTTTAAATTTTGTTTTTGTGATGTTGGGGTTTAAGCCCAGGGGTGTTCTTTCTCTAAGAAATGCCCCCAGCCCTGTTTTATTTTTTAATTTTGAAACAGAGCCTTGCTAAGTTGCCATGCCTGGCCTTGAACCTGAAATCCTTCTGTCTCTGCCTCCCAAGGATTAAGATTATACGTGTGTGCCACCACTAGCATGTAAGAGGCATATTTATATGTGTATTTTTTGTTATACTAGGGGTTGAACTCAGGGACATTCTACTTCCAAGCTATACTCCCAGCCCTATTTTATTCTTTATTTTGAAACAGGGTCTTATTAAGTTTCAGGGGGCCTCACAAGTTGCTGAGGCTGGCCACAAATCTGCAATCCTCCTGTCTCAGCCTCCTAAGTACTGGAATTACAAGTGTGCACCACCACACCTGGCTATATATATAATTTTTAAATAATATGGTCAAATAGTTGCAAAATAAATGTATGAGTATTTTAGGTAGGTATGCTATCCCATATCTGTAATATATTACCCCTGACCACTTCCTATACTCAGCTAACCAATGCAATTGTACACATACTTCCAGAGCTTCTTCATGGATTTGTTATAAATGAAAATATGTATTTTAGCTCTCTACCTTTTCTTGACAAATGATACACTCTACATGCTATTCTGTACCTTATTTTTTAAACTTATAAATTGTATATTAAGTTTATTTAAGACATGTATATTTTTTTCAAATCAGTCAGTATAAAGAGCTCTTCCTCAGTATTTTTCTATAGCAACATAGTATTCTGTGGTCTGGATGCATAATTTACATATCCATTCCCTTGGCAATGGACTTTTGTTGCTAATATAGTGATGTGTAACATATTATTTTACATGTTATTTACAAGTATACAAGTACATCATTATCTATATTATTGTGGTTAAATATACATAATTAAATAGATCATTTTAATCATTTTAATTGTGTAGTTATATGACATGAAGTACATTCTTTATGGATAATTTTCCAGAAGAAGTCTTGCTGGTTCAAAAGAAAGGTGCACTTGCAATTTTTAAAACATTGACCACTTGTTTTCCACAGGAGCTGTACCAATTTACACTCCCATTAGGAACCTGTGAGGCTGTCTGTTTCTTCAGTGTCCTTAACAGTGTGTTACTAGTTTTCGACTTCTTGTCATCTGTTAGGTGAAATTGCTCTCAATATAATTTTCAGTTTTCTCTTAAAAATAAGATTAACACCTTTTCATATTTTTAAGAGGGAGAGTCTTTTAAAACACAATTTGGAGACCTAGACCATAAAGGAAAAAATGATGGAAAGATTTGGCTACATATACAGTAAAAACAAAATAAAAGACCAATGACAAATTGGGATAGGGGAGTTTTTATAACATGACAAAATAAATATCCTTGATATATCCTCTTACTAAAATTCAGTAATAAACAGATGGTATTTTCCAGTATGGTAATGGGCAGATGACATGAATAGGAAATTTCAAATGAAGACATTAAAGTGACTGTTAGCCCAATATTAAATATTCGACCTCACCGGGCATGGTGGCACACACCTGTAATCCCAGTACTTGGGAGGATGAGACAGGAAGATGTTAGGTTGGAGACCAGTTTCAGCAACTTAGCGAGGCTCTCTACAACTTAGTGAGACCCTGTTTCAAAATAAAAATAAAATAGGGTCAGGAGAGTGGCTCAGAGGTAGAATGCCCCTGAGTCAATCCTTAGTAGCACACACACACACCACACACTCACATGCAATAATTAGCCTTGCCTGTAAGTAATGAATTGTAAACATAAATGCTATAAAATTGGTTATTTCTTTAAAAATGTGCATATCGTACTTCTCCTAAATGAAAAGTAGGGATATCTGTTATACACATTTTAAGTAGTTGGAGGAACGCAGTGAAGTTTCCATTTCCTTCCTATCATCTGTTCCCTACAGCCTTCATTACCAGTGGACCTAGGTGTCTAGGTGTATGTGTGTGTGTGTGTGTGTGTGTGTGTGTGTGTGTGTGGTGTGTGTGTGTGTGTGTGGTGTGTGTGTGTGGGGTGTGTGTGTGTGTGTGTGTGTGTGTGTGTGTGTGTGTGTGTGTTACTGGAGACTGAACCCAGGGATGTTCTGCCTTGGAGCTACCCCCAAACACTTTTTATTTTTATTTTGAAACAAGGTCTAAGTTGCTTAGTTTAGTCTAAAACCAGCCATCCTCCTGTCTCAGCCTTCCAACTTCTGCGATTATAGGCATGCACCACTGCACCTGGCATAACTAGATGTTTTGGAAAGTAGAGACTTAGGTCATATATCTCCATGAATTGCTCTTCAGTTGGATTTGTGCAGTAATAGATTCAAATGCATTACTTTTTTTCTTTTGAAGGGGAAGCAGAATATTTGTATTTACTTGTTTGAGTCTCAAAAAAGTTGGCTCAGTTCTTCAGAAACAAGGGCTACCTTGTTTTTTTGTTTTGTTTTGTTTTGTTTTTGGTTATTTTTGGCGGTACTGGGAATTGAACTCAGGGGCATTCTACCTCCGAGCTATACCCCCAGCCCTATTTTTTATTCTTTATTTTGAAACCGAGTCTCACTAAGTTGCGGAGTGCCTCACTAGGTAGCTGAGGCTGGCCGCAAACCCGGATCCTCCGGTCTCAGCCTCCCGAATGCTGGGATTACAAGCATGCGCCACCACGCCCGGCTGGGCTACCTTGTTGAATTTGTTTATTGTTCTAAGAATTTTTTATGAATTTCTTACAATTTTCTGTATTAAAGTTATCTGAGAATAGAGATAGTTTTACTTATTTTTGTCTGGATTCCTTTTATTTCTTTTTCTGTCGAATTGTCCTGGCTAGAATTCCTCACATATTACTGAATTGTAGTGGTATGAGCAGACATCCTTTTGTTCTCAATAGTAGTGGGAAAGTATTCATTCTTTCACCATTAACTATGATGTTACTGTGGATTTTTCATTAATGCCCTTTATCATGTTAAGGAAATTCCCTTCTCTTCCTAGTTTGTTGGGTGTTTTTATCGCTAAACGGTGTTGGATTTTTGTCAAATACTTTTTCTGCTTCTCTTGAGATGATAATGTGTTTTTTAATAACTGCATAATTAAGGTGTAATTCACATCTTAAAATTCACCCTTTGAAAGTGTACAATTCAGTGGTTTTTAATATAGTCACAGAGTGTGCAACCGTCACCACTATGTAATTTGAGAACATTTTCATTACCCCGAAAAGAAACCTGTACCCATTAGCAGTCACTCCCCATTACCCCCTCTTCCAGCCTCTGGCAAGCACTAATATAATTTCTGTCTATGGACTTGCCCATTCTGGACATTTCATATAAATAGAATCATGCAATATGTAGCATTTTGTGTTGGTTTCTTTCATTTAGTATATTTCTAAGATTCATCTATGTTGTAGCATATATCAGTAGTTAACTCTTCTCGGCTCAGCACCATTCTTTTCAGTTTTATTTTTCCCTGGTTATCTCTGTAAACCAACTAATTTAAGGGCCTAATTTTGGGGGGGTACTGGGGGTTGGACCCAGGGACATTATATTGCTGAGCTACACTCACAGAGTCTCCCTAGGTTGAGAGTCTCAGTACTTGCTAAGACTGTCAGGCTGTCCTTGAACCTGCGATCCTCCTGTCTCAGCTTCTCAAGTACTAAGATTACAGGCATGTGCCACTATGCCTGTCTTTTGTGTGTGTGTGTGTGTGTGTGTGTGTGTGTGTGTGTGTGTGTGTGTGTGTGTTACTGGGGATTGAACACAGGGGCATTCTACCTCTGTGCTACCCAGCTGCATTTTATTTTTATTTTGAAACAGGGTCTTACTAGGTTGATGAGAGTCTCATTACTTGCTGAGGCTCTCCTCAAACCTGTGACTCTCATGTCTCAGCCTCCCAAGTACTGGGATTACAAGCATGCGCCACCATGCCCGGCAAGAGATGGGATCTTTTTAAGTTGCTGAAGGTCTTGCCTAGTTGCTGAGGCTGGCCTCAAAAATCTATGATCTCCTGTCACAACCTCCAAAGTACTGGGATTACAGACATGTACCACCACACCTGGCTTTACAGCCTAAATTCTTACTCTTTGTTTTGGGAAGGTACTCGGAATTGAGCCTGGTCGGGGGGGGGGTGGTCTACCACTGAGCTATACTCCAGCCTTTTAAATTATTTTATTTTCAGACAGGGTCTCGATAAATTGCCCAGGGTGATCTTGAAACTGCAGTCCTGCTGTTTCAGCCTCATGTACTGGTGTGTACCCACTATGCCTGACATACATTCTTGCTGTCTTGAAGCTGCTTGTCTCTTCAATGCTTTCATTGAATTTTTTTTTTTTTTTTGTACTGGGGATTGGACCCAGAGGCATTCTACCTCTGAGCTACACCACCAGCCCAATTTTATTTCTTATTTGGAAAAAGGGTCTCACTAAGTTGTGGAGGGCCTCTCTAAGTTGCTGAAGCTGACTTTGAACCTGCGACCCTCCTGTCTCTGCCACCCAAGTACTGGTATTACAAACATGCACCACCATGCCTGGCTCAAGTCTTCATTTTTTAAGAGTGAATCCGTCAGCTTGAATTTCATATTCCACTTCAAATAAACTCATTTCTTTGGGAGATAGTTTGGAACCTCTCTGTTCTTATTTACAGCCTGTAACCCTGGACAAAATATCACAACCAGCACTTTGGGTGCTGGGCAGTGGTAATAGCCACTGGTCTTCTTGCATACCTCTTCACATGTGGAATTTAGCCCTGCAAGTGAGCTCAGGCAAGATCATCTGAGTGAAAGTGATTGGGACCCCCGTGGTCTCAGCCTCTGTGCCTGGGATAGAGCCTCTTCCCTGTGAGTGGGGGCTGGCTCAAGGAAGTGACCCCCCCAAACTCTTGGCTGTACTCACTTGGGATTTCACACTTACAGTTGTGTGTTGAAAGTGATGAGAATGCTGGCTGTTTCCTACCCCACCCCACCCCACCCCACCCACTGGCCCCATTCTGACACTATATCCCTCGATTGACAGCTGGGGGCAGAGAGAATCCAGACTTCTTGGTCATTCTTACCTGGCGTGTAATTTGCATGGGGTTGAACAAGGGAATGTGGAAAAGAAAGGAGTGAGCCTGTAGCCTCTTATTGTTAGATTACTGAATTTGAATAGGTGTGTGTGTGTGTGTGTGTGTGTGTGTGTGTGTGTGTGTATGTGTGTGTGTGTTTTACTGGGGACTGAAGCCAGAAGCATTCTACCTGTGAGCTACCTCCCCGGCCCTTTTCTAGTTTTTTATTTGAAACAGGGTCTTGCTAGGTTGCTGAGAGTCTTGCTAAGTTGCTGAGCCTTTCCTCAAACCTGAAATGCTCCTGTCTCAACCTCCCAGATACTAGGATTACAGGCATGTGCCACTATGCCTGGCTGAATAGATTTTCTTTCTTTCTTTTTTTTTTTTTTTTTTTTTTTGGAGGGTATGTGTGTGGCACTGGGGGTCGAACCCAGAGGCATTATACCTTTGAGCTACACCCCAAGCCCGATTTTATTTCTTATTTGGAAACGGTCTCAGTAGGTTGAAGAGAGTCTCACTGTTGCTGAAACTATCCTCAAACCTGTGATCCTTCTGTGTCTCAGCCTCCAATAGTACTGGGATTACAGGCATGCACCACTACACTCGGCCTGAATAGATTTTCTTGAATGAATGTTTCATTTGTTCTTTGCCCTTAGAACAATTTCCACCATTTTCTAGTTTTTATATTTTTATTGATGCATTGTAATTATACATCATAATTAGGTATAGAGTGATAGGAATATACTTGTACACAGCATTTGGTGTGTTCCATTTTTTAAAAAAGCTTTTTGCTGATTATGGATGTTTCACTAGGGAATAGTTGCACAGGAGTTTATGCTGCAATTCTGGGAGTGGACAAAAGTTAACTTTTTCAATAGAGTAGAATTTTGTTATGAAGGTGTTGGAAGTCTGGCTATACTACACAGTACTGATGAACTACTTTTTAAATCAGACTTTCTCTATTTTTACAATTTTTCATTTATTAGGTTTCAGGGTACTTGCTTTTCCTTATCTTGTTTTTTTTTATCTCCACATTGTGTGCATGTATGCCTTTACCAGCTTGTACCTAACAAAGATGTATGATTACAATGCACCAATAAAAAATAAAAAAATAAACCTCTTATAGTGGTGTTTTACTCTTACAAATTATTTTTAGTGACATTTTTTTGCTTGCTACTTTGATTTTTAGGTTTGGTGTAGTATCTACTATTGTCACTACCACTGCTAATTCAAGCACCATGCTGTTTACCTCAATATCAAGTGCTTCTACATCCACAGCTGCCACGGAGCTCTCATGTAAGTTATATTCATTCACTCCAAAGAAAATGCTATTATTTCCCATGATGCTACATTTGACAATGTAAGTTACAGATCTTCTGCATCTCCTAAATTATTATGTTTGAGCCCATTTATGCCTATTGATACTAATAGTACCTTTTCTTAGAGCCTATTTGTCACAGTTTTATATTTCTTTATATTAACATGCTTATTATAACTTAAGATGTTAAATTTAACCTTCCAATTCATTAACACTGTAATGTCTCAGAACAAATTCTTGAAGTTATTAAGAATAGGAAAAGTGAGAGTTTTGCCAAGTGTGTCCTTATCTATGTGAAGAAAATAAAGAAGAGTAAAAGTATTGGAGTCTTGCTATAGTGTATTCTTATACATAAACCAGATTTGCGGTTCTTAACATTTTACCTATCAGAAGTAGAACATGACAGAGGACTAGCTGTAGTTCTGGGGTTCTAATTGACACTGTGTGATATTTCATGACATCTCCCTTTGAAGAGGAATATCTAGATGCTTTGAGCTGAGAAGTGGGACATTAATTATCTTGTAACCCCAGCTTTATACTTAACATTAGTAGAGTAATGGTGGTAAATGTTAAAAATATTGAATTCTGTGTACATCTTAGGTAATTTTTCTTATAGTGCTATATAAACTAGCTGTGCTTTCCAGATATCTTCTTTTCATGTACCATGGCATTCATCACTAAACTTTGTTGTATTACAATGGTCCCCCTGCCTCCAAATCCCTATGATAACAAAATGGTTATTGTTCCTGGGGAATGAAACTTTCCAGGACATACTGATACTCAGTCAAGCATGAAAAGTGACATACAATCCCCATCCTCTTGTATGGGTGGCATAGGTAAACATTAGTTAAAATTGTTGGTTTATGCATGAGTTGTATTTTCTACCAAGTAGATTTCTATTTTGAGACATAACTCTGATTCTGGGTCCTAATCAATATTCTTCTCAACTAAAATAGATTTAGTGAATATGATTTGATGAATATGATCGTATCTGAGGTTTGAATTAATTCTATGTTCAAAGACTTACCATTTGACTTTTGACAGGCTTCCTCCTCCCCTTTCTGCCTGTGATGTCCTTGCCTACAAAATGGAAAGATCTGGATCACAGTATCTTTTAATTGCCTTTAATGAATTATAACTTACACATCATGAAATTAATGTATTTTATGCATACAATTCAGTGATTTTTTTGTAAGTTTTCTGAATTGTGTACCCATACTAGATCTAGTTTTAGAACATTCCTATCATCTCAGTAAGATCTCTCAGCTATAGATAACCACTAATCTGTTTTCTTTCTTTTTGTGGTACTGGGAATTGAACCCAAGAGCATTCTACCATTGAGCTATACCCCCAGCCCTATTTTACTTTTTATTTTGAAGCAAGGTCTCACTAAGTTGGGGAAGGTATCCTTAAGTTGCTGAGGCTGGCCACAAATCTGCAATCCTCCTGTCTTAGCCTCCCATGTACTGGGATTACAGGCATGCGCCACCACACTCAGCTCTAGTCTATTTTCTATCTCTGTAGATTTGCCTTTTCTTTATATTTCATATAAAGTATTAGCCATGGCTTTTTGAAGTTTAATCAACAGTTTCTAAAAGACTATTCAGATGAAAAATACTGTATAAATTCCTGAATTCCTCGCTGTTTTTTATTAAAAGAATAATAGTTAATATTATGTTGTTCTCTGCAGTTGGTGCCCCAACAACTTCGCTTAGAACACCTGGTGGTATAACTTTGAGATTTGGATTAAAATTTCCCCGAGCAGGTGGAGCAGCTCCTACTGAATCTAGTAAGATTTTGGAATTATTGGAATGTGTTGGGATGCTCATTGAATATGCACTATATAATACAAATGGAAATTAAGTCTCAGTTGTATAGCTTCTAGGGCTGCTGAAGTGCATTTTGACCACCTCATCAGTCAGAGTATCCAAATTGTAAGCACAAAGCAAGGTAATTGATATCAGTGATAGTACTTTTCTGACCATTTTATCCATTGATGGACAAAGAAATACTACCACTGATACCCTGACTTGTTCATTACACATTGTATACATATATTGGATTATTATATTGTACCCCATAAGTATGTATAAATATCATCTGTCAATTAAAAATAATAATAATAATTAGGGCTGGGAATATAGCTCAGTGGTAGGCCAAAGGTTTGATTATCAGCACTGTGAAAAAACAATTACTTCTTTGAGAAGACCACAGTCAAAACTGTTATCACATTCTTATCAACTTTTAAAATTAAGATTTGTGTTCACTGTTCACAGTATTGGAATTGAGAGTTTTTTTCTCTAAAACTTAAATTTTTGGCCTTTTTGATATTTTCCATTTAGAACCAAATCTGAGAGTTATAAGCTTTCTGTCTAGGGCTGAGGAGAAATTCTTCTCTAGTTCATCCTTTTCCTGAAAGTATGGCCTTTCCTGAGGGAGGACATCACTGGTGGGAGGTCTCTGTTATGACCTCTAGCCTTGTGAAGGGCAAAGGCTTTGTCTTTTCCACCTCTCCATATATAGCAGTTAAAACTATTGATCTGTCTTCTCAGAATGCACACAGATCACATTAATTTATTAATAAAGATAGATTCTTAGTTAGCAGGTATAGAGAAGGGCCCAGGATTCTGCACTTCCACAACTTCTCAGGTGATACACATTCTGCTGATTTGGTAATAAACATTGAGTAGAAACATTATTGGGGTCTGGGGACCCTGTAGACATTCAGCAGGTTCAACACCAACTTACCTCCAGTAATTTCTCCTCCCAGTTGTTTGTTGATTACAGAAAATTTCATTGCATGTCTTACAACATCAGTTAATTTAAACGAATTTAAATTTAACATGTTTAAGTATGCAAGTTTTAGTCTACTGTATTGTAGGAGACAGAGTTCTCCAAATACAAGGAAGAAATCTTACAACCCTTGGTATTTATACTTAAATTGATCCCACTAAGTATTATTTGTATACCATAAAATAAGTTATACTGATAGAGATCTAGTCAGAAACTTTCTTTCTTTCTTTTTTTTTTTTTTTTTTTTTGTGGTACTGAGGATTGAACTCATGGGCGTTCTACCTCAAAGCTATACCCCCAGCCCTATTTTTTATTCTTTATTTTGAAACCGAGTCTCACTAAGTTGCAGAGTGCCTCACTAGGTAGCTGAGGCTGTAGTCAGAAACTTTCATGGAATAAAAATTTAAATATTTTTGAACATTGGTTTGGGTCATTTGAATTAGCTTTAATGATAGATGCAACAAAGAAAAATGAATACATGAAATAAAAATAAAAACTTTTATATTATTTACAGATAAAAAAAGATCTAATACAAACATGTTAGAAACCCATAGATTGACTGATTTCTAAAACATGATTGTAAGAGGACACTTTTAATCAATGCATTTTAAAACTCCTTTTATGCATTAAATTTTTAAATTGCATTTTTGTCTTTATAGCTCTGAATTGATATTTGACTTATAAATTTTAGATGACTTAAAACATTCATCTAGACTCACTTTGTGTTACTTTTTAGCTTTGTTTAGATATTTATTCATGTAGACTAATTAGTTTTTGGCGATTTCATGCCAGAAAGGTAAGTTCTATTGAAAACCTACTCTCTAATTATTAAAAACCTATTGCAGCGGTTATTTATAAGTAATAAATGGTTAATAAAAAAACTGTGATTGTTCTGTTTAACTACATTTTAAAACAACTGGATTCTTGAAGGTTATCCTGATGAAAATATCAAAAAGCGTCTCAAATCAGCAGTGAAAGCTTGACATATCTAGTGACATTTGGATTTTCGAGGAGCTTAAGATCACATAAGTGAATGCTAAAAGCTTAAATATACATATTATTTATGTAGTAATAGGAACATATTTCTATTTTTTAAATAATACAGAATGTTTCTATGTGCAAATTGTAAAGCAAATTCTAAGGAAGTATATGTCAACAGGAATAGATTTTTAAAATATAAAAGAAAGAACTCCTTTTTCCGCAAAAAAAAAAAAAAACAGAAAAGAAATACCTATACTGAAAATAATGAAAGGAAGAAATTCAACCAAGCATAGGTTGCTTCAAATAAGATGTACAAATAAAATAGTCAAAGTCATATAGCAGAATGGATTTCTTATAAAAATAAAGTGAATTATAGCATTTTTCCAAATACATCACAGGAAATAATGAGATTGACAAAAGGTAATATATAATATACATTATAATATATATTATAATATATAAAGGATATATATATATCACTAATGAGTAAATAATTACTTTTAATGGCCAATAAATAATAAATAAATAAATAATTAAATAAATAAATAATTACTTTTAATGGCCAATGCTCTGAATTAAGAGAGAAATAATTTGGCTAATTGAGAATAATACAGATCCTGCAAAAAGGATTAAAAAAAAGCAGAAAATATGTAACAACTGAGAAAAAGATCCCAGGGATGGAAGGCTTCATGTAAGTCTGTTAAGACATAGATGTTATGAGGCTATACTTTATAAGCTATTCGAATTCCTTAAAGATAATAATTATATCACACTAATAGATTTATAAAGTTCTGGGTGATGGTTTTTCCCTGTGATAATAATAAAGTTATAGATAGAATAGATGTCAGAATTTTCAACTCAATGTTTCTAATAAAAACAAAACAAGGAATTGATCATGAAATATAAATATCATGTACTATTCAGTTCACCTCTGTTCGTGTGAGGCTAAGTAAGAGAAATAACACCTATGTTCCTTTCGAAAGGCTAGGATTGAGTCACGTTTCTCAGTCATTGTCTGATTAAAATGGCTAACACTGCATTCTGCGGACTTTGCTATTTTTTTGCTAAGAAGTAGAGGTGGTGCCTTATCACAGAAAATGAGGAGGCTGGAAATCATGTTTTAAAAGACTTTTGCACAACTTACATTCTAAGTATTTCATATAACATTCAAAACAATAACCTATTAATAACCCATGTTCACATAACCTTATAAATAAGGCAGTGTACTTTGAGAACCTTAAATCACTAATGTTTTTATGCCTGTTTTTTTTTCTCCTATATGAACAGGTCTGCACTCGTCTGCATTAATTAAATTGAAGTAGGATTTCTGAGCCTGGATCATCATTAAGTCGGTGGCCCTGATTTAAATCTGCAGTAAAGCATTTCTCCACTAAAATTTTTAAACTTTTTAAAAGTTGATCCTCTCCTAAAGTTGCTACCAAATCTATCCTAAATTTGTTTCTGCCAGTTAGGACCTAATTAAGTTGCAGGTGGAAGAAAATTTGGTTATTCATTGCTGGTAGCTATTGTGAGCTGGGTGGTTAGGGGACATTTGCTATTTGAACCTATCATGTAAGTAAGACTCCATCTTTAGAACATGTTTATTTGGTTTTTATGGTACTGGGGATTGAGCCCAGGAGCATTCTAACTCTGAGATACTATGCCATCCCTATTTTATTTTTTATTTTGAGACAGGGTCTCATTAAGTTGCTGAGGATCTCGCTAAGTTGCTGAGGCTGGCCTCTAACCTACAATCCTCTTGTCTTGGACTTGCAAGTACTGGGATTACTGGTGTGTGCCACCCTGCCTGGCTGGAAAGTCTTGGTTATTTTTTAAAGTTTACTCAGGGATGAATTGAATCTTTTTTCTAATCTGGCATAAACTAAAACCCCTTTTAGGTTTAAAATAACTATTCATAAACAGAGATGGATACTATCTCTTCTTTACATGATCATCACTTACTGAGTTTTCACCATGTAGTTGCCTAACTGGCCAACCATTGGGAGTTGTGAAGGGTGTGTTGTGAGAACTTTACAAGTACCATCTTTGCAAAAACTGTAATGTGTACCTTCCCTCATAGAATACTGAAATAGAGAACTGATTCAGTTATGTGTTGAGTCACTGCAATATGACTCTGTCATAGCCCACCTTTTATATCTAAGTCTCAAATTCCTTCCTGCAAACTGGTACCCTTGCCACTATCCCATTCCTTGAGGCCTCATTCTATACACCACTACCTTATGTACTTACCTTCCTCCCCATAAGGTATATCTCAACTTGACACCATCAACCCAGGCTTTCTCCCCTGCTCACTGTTACTTCTCCCTAAGCATATTTACTTGTTCAGATACTTTATCTTACAAACAAGCCTTGCAGAACAACTTTCAAATGCCTGTTTCTACAGAGTTACAGGTCGTTGGGTCTACCCTACCCTAGGTATAATCATCAAGCTTTAAGAGAAATTTCTTTTTTTTATCAATATCATTTTTCCTAGGAGTCTGAAAAGGTGATGGTGTCCAGTCCCAACATGGAGTAAGATATACAAGTGCTGATCAGGAACAGGATAGGAAAATTAGATAATAGCATCTTTTAAAGAATGTTTTGCTTCCCCTTTACTGCATAGATAATGTAGAATTGACTATATTCAGTGGTATAGAACAAAGTTGTAAGTCAGGTGTGGTGGTGCACACCTGTAATCCCAGTACTTGGGACACTGAGGCAGAAGGATCACAGGTTCGCAGCCAGCCTCAGCAACTTGCTGTTTCCTTTCAGTATACATTTTTGTATATATGTCCATATCAAGAAATACACATTACTTTATTAGAAACTCATCTTTTGGTCAGGCATGGTGGTACATGCCTGTAATCTCAGTAGTTGAGAGGCTGAGACAGGATGATCACAGGTTTGAGGACAGCCTCAGCAGTGTAGCAAGGCTCTCAGCAACCTAGCAAGACCCTGTTTCAAAATAAAAAAACAAAATAGGGCTGGGGGTGTAGTTCAGAGGTAGAATGCCCTTGGGTTCAATCTCCAGTACAACAACAAAAATAAAATTAAAGGCTGGTCCTGGTGGTATACAGGTGTGATCCCAGTACTCGGGAGGCTGTGTTACATCTGGCATATACTTGTTGGAAGATTGCAGGCTTGAGGCCAGCCTCAACAATTTAGCAGGACCCTGTTTCAAAATAAAACATAAAAAGAGTGATTATAGCTCATATCTCAGAGGCAGAACACCCTGAGATCAGTCCCCAGTACCACACACACGAAGGAAGGAAGGAAGGAAAGAAGGGAGGGAGGGAGGGGGGAGGGAGGGAAACTCTTCTTTGGATAAAGATATGCTCCTTTACAAGAAGGATTCATTTTTATTCTTTCTTGAATGTAGTAGTAACTAGTGTCTGAGTGAATGAATAAATGAGATATTGGTAGTATTACTAATTTTACTTTAAGATAAGATCTTTATTCTCAGATGAAGAAAATGATGCCATCTGGCTGTAAAGAATGTCACTCAGGATCCAATCTATAATCTTTCTAGTGTTCTGATTGATAGTGACCCCAGGGGTGATTTGTAATTGGGCATCACCTTCCTTTTCAGTGCTTATTTTACCCTCCTAAGGGCTAACACAAAGAATGGGAAATTAACATAAGGATCCGTGTACCAAAAGGAAAACTGAATCTTATGAAAATATAGACATTGCTGGGGCATTGTTACCTCAAGGAAATTGGAACTCAAGAATTGTTCATAAAGCAGCTTTAGGGAATACCTAAATCAAATATTGCAAAAATGTAATTCATTTATTCTCCCTTTATCCACTTTTCCTCTTTTTTACTTCCCATTGGTTTCCTTATCTATTTTGCTGCCTTCCTGTTTTACATTATTCTTTTGTGAGTGTATGTAGGGGGGAGGGATACTGGGGATTGAATCCAGGAGCATTCTACCTTCAGGCTACATCCCCAGCCCTTTTTTATTCTTTGCTTTAAAAAAGGCTCTCACTAGGTCACTGAAGAGTCTCATTACATTGCTGAGGCTGTTCTCAGACCCTGCAATCCTGCTTGTCTCAGCCTCCAAAGTACTGGGGTTACAGGTGTGTGCCAACACACCAGGCTTGTTTTACAATATTCTTAATTTGTATTTACTTGCAGCCCCTTATTTCTATTTCATGTTGTTCTGCCAGTCAACTCCCTCTTACCACAGCCTGATTTCTTCTACATTTTTGGAAATACTTCCCAGTTTCCGCCTACAGGCTGATTCTTCCGATATTTCTGAAAGTATTTCCATGTTTCAACCTAGAATCAAAATCTTCTATATTGCTAAAGTTTTGAAAATGATATTCTAATCTACCTTAAGCCTCTTTGGCTAGAGATTTTTGTGCTAGACCCTCTCATAAGCTAGTAGTAGCATATTGGATGGCTTCCTGAACTTCACCCTCCTGGCCCAATCAACTTTGAACCAGGAATGAAGGACAGAATTACCTGGCATAAAGAATGAGTGTCTGAGCCTGTTCCCTCAACAGGAATGAGGCAGGCCAGGCTCCCTTAGAATAGTCAGTGCCTGTGTCAAGTACCAGGATTTCCATACTTAGCTAGAGCAGACATTAACTTGAAAGTATTGCTAATTAAGAAGTCAAGGCTAACATTAAACAAATAATTGTACACATGATATTTTTATAACAAACTTCACATTACAGAAGTAGCATTTAGTTTAAGAACATTTAGAAATATGGTTAACCAAAAACAAGAAAATAAAACATTCTCAATGCTAAACAGCCACAATTTTCTGTGCATGTTTCTTTGGGAGCTCAGTGTGTAGTAAGAACCAAAAGCACTACCAAAGTTCAGGAGACTATGAATAAGAGAAAAGTGGGCAACAAACTTGGGAAACAAAGTTAAGCTAGGTTGTGAAGTATACTCAAATTACATCTATAAGAAGGCAAAGCATTCTAGTAGGGGCACAATAGAAAAAGACATTGGAACCAGGTTTGGGCTGTAAATAAAAGTTTGATAGGTTTTTACCCATTAGGTTGGCAAAAATGTCTAGTGTTAGCTAAGATGTAGAGAAATAGTCACTTTCTCCTATTGATAGGAATATATATTGGCAAAATCATTTGGTAGGTAAATTTTACAAAATCTATTAAATCGAGAGCATCCTGATCCTTTATTTTCTTTTGTTCCCCCCCCTTTTTGGGAGGGTGGTCTGGGGATTAAGCCCAGGGGCATTCTACCCCTGAGTCACATTCTCATTTATTTATTTATTTATTTATTTGTTTATAGTATTGGGGTTGAACTCAGACCATTCTACCTCCAAGCTACACCCCCAGACCTATTTTATTTTATTTTGAAACAGGGTCTCACTAAGTTGCTGAGAGCTTCTCTAAGTTGCTGGGGCTGGCTTCGAACCTGCAATCCTCCTGTTTCAGGCCCCCAAGTACTGGATTACAGGTGCACATCTTTTTAATTTTTTTTTTGAAGTAGGGTCTTGCTAAATTGCTGAGAGTCTTGCTAAGTTGCTGAAGCTAGCCTCGAACCTGTGGTCCTCCAGCTCATGCTGAACCTTTGATCTATCAATTTCATTTGTAGGAATGAATTACAAAGATACAATCATTTAAGTGTGCAAAAATGCACGAATATTTTGTGTAAATTGCAATTCTTTACTTCAAAGTTTAGTAAAACTTACCAATGAGATAACTTGTGTTTAGAGTTTTCTTTATGGAATAGCTTTAAGATTGATTCAGTTTCTTTAATGGTTATAGGGCTAGTTATGTTTTATTTTCCAATGGTTTATCTAGGAGTTTTAGTTTTCAGAAGGATGATTAATCCAGACACCTGGCCTACCATATACTGCTTCATATTACAATAGTGCTGAGTTCAAATCCACAACCTTGAGTTCAAATTCACATTTTTAACAAAAGATTCTCCAGTTTTTAACTTTGAATGATCAAGGGTTTAATTAAATAAGTTTCTCATTTTTTACTAACATTATGTATTTTATTTTCCAGCTACAACTTCAACAACTACTACCACCACTGGGACCACCAACACTACTACTACAATTACCAGTGGCTTTAACCTGAATCTAAGACCACTGATATCACCTGGGATCAATAGCAATGATCCAGTCCGTGTTTCTTCTGTACCTCTTACTTCAACTGTTAAGTAAGCCTATTTATTTAAAAATTCCCTATCAAAGAGCATAGAAGGTCTTTCCATCTTCTAAGGTCTTCGATTTCTTTTTTCAGTGTTTTATAATTTTCCTTGTAGAGGTCTTTTACCTCCTTGGTTAGGTTTATTCCTAGTATTTTATTTTGTAGGGGAATATCGTGAGTGGAAGTGTTTTCTTGATTTCTTTTTCAGTGGATTTATGGTTGGCATACATTAAAGCTACTGAGTTTTAAAAATTTTATTATTATTTTTAATTATGCGTGCATTGTAAGCATACATCTTTGTTAGGTACAAATTGATAACGACATATGTGCCCACATTTCTCATCTGACCCTTTCCGCAAATTCTCACCCCACTCCCTCGCCCTCCCTCCCTCTCAAGTTCAGTTTAGTGAGTAACCTTGATGTACATTAGGGTGCCCCCCCCATCCATCCCTTTCGGTTAAATCAACTTCTTTGTTTATCGAGGGTCTCTTCTTTTCCATCTGGAGACCCTCTTATGCTCCATCTTCCCCCTAGCATCCGCATATTAGGGAGAACATATGCTTCTTTACTCTCTGTGACTGGCTAATCTCACTTAACATAATGTTTTCCAGTTGCGTCCATTTCCTGGTAAATAACATGATTTTGTTCTTCTTTATGGCTGAGCAAAATTCCATTGTGTACATATCCCATAGTTTTGTAATCCATTCATCTGTCAATGGACGTCTTGGCTGGTTCCATAATTTGGCTATTGTGAATTGTGCAGCTATAAACATAGATCCACATGCGTCGGTCTGATAGTTTGGTTTCCATTCTTTTGGGTAGATACCCAGAAGTGGTATTACTGGATCATATGGTAGGTTCATTCCCATTCGTCTGAGGATCCTCCATACTGTTTTCCAGAGTGGTTGCACTAGTTTGCAATCCCACCAACAGTGTATTAGAGTTCCCACTTCTCCACATCCTCGCCAGCAGTCGTTGTTGTTCGTGTTTTTTATGATTGCCATTCTGACTGGAGTTAGGTGAAATCTCAAGGTAGTTTTGATTTGCATCTCTATGATTGCTAATGATGTAGAACATTTCCTCATATATTTATTGGTCATTTGTATTTCTTCTTTTGTGAAGTATCTATTTAGATCCTTTGCCCATTTTTTATAATTGGGTTATTTATTTTCTTGGCTGTAATTTTCTTGAGTTCTTTGTATATCGTAGATATTAGACCTCTATCTGTAGAGTAACTGGCAAAAATCTTCTCCCACTCTGTAGGCTCTCTGTTGAGGTTCTTGATAGTTTCCTTTGCTGCACAGAAGCTCTTCAGTTTAATGCAATTCCATGTGTTGATCTTCCTTTGAGTTGCTTGTGCTTTTGAGGTCTTGTTGAGAAAGTTTTTACCTGTGCCTATGTGTTGAAGTGTTGGTCTTATGCCCTCTTCGAGTAGCTGCAAGGTCTCCGGCCTAACTTCCAGGTCTTTGATCCACCTTGAGTTGACTCTTGTGCAGGGTGAGAAAGTGGGGTTTATTTCTATTTCCCTGCATATGGTTAACCAGTTTTGCCAACACCATTTGTTAAAGAGGCTATTTTTTTTCCAGTGTATGTTTTTGGCTCCTTTGTCAAAAATCAGTTGACTGTAAGCCTGTGGGTCTGTTTCTGAGTCTTCTATTCTGCCCCATTGGTCTATGTGTCTGTTTCTGTGCCAATACCAGGCTGTTTTTATTACTGTGGCTTTGTAGTAGAGTTTGAAGTCAGGTATTGTGATACCTCCTGCATGGTTCTTGTTGCTAAGAACTACTTTGGCTATCCTGGGCTTTTTGTTTTTCCAGATGAATTTAAGGGCTGATTTTTCTTTTTTTTATTTTTTTAGCATGGGTTTTTATACATTTCTTGGGTACAACAGGGTTAATCACACATCTTTGTTAGGTACAAGCTAGTATAGGTAAAGACATCCATGCACACATTTCTCATTAACCCTTCCCCAATTTCCACCCCCCCCCCCTTCTCCCTCCTTCTCAAGGTCAGTTTAGTGATTGACTTTGATGTGATCTTGTAAGTACATCATGCTCATCAGGGTGTCCCTCCTCCCCCCATTACCTTCCATTAAATCAAATTTTTTGTTCACCTAAGAATTCTCCTTCATCTGGAGTCCCTCTTATGTCCCATTTTCTCCCTAGCTTCCACATATTAGGGAGAGCATTTGATTTTTAACTTTTTGTGACTGACTAATCTCACTTAACATAATGTTTTCCAGTTCCCTCCATTTCCTTGCAAATAACATGATTTTGTTCTTCTTTATGGCTGAGT